>CBVK0101537490.1:0-27538 GCA_900067695.1 Picea abies | reverse complement strand
ATAGCTTGAAATGTAAAGATACCTTAAGTAACCCCATTGAATGGTAGGGATATGTCAATTATGTCAAAACAAGGCCAAAAGGGTGGTACTGGTATATAAATGGAGGTCTGTGGAGCATAATATAGGCAAAAAACATGATCAAAACCAGAAACCAACATGAATGCCAGTTTCTTTCACGTCTCTGTTTACACTGCATTAGAACAGCTCAGAATTGGAGGATCCAGTCGGGTTGTAGCTGCTATAGGATGATGTAGGTTGGATCACTGTAGCAATTACGTTGTTTCTAATCAGTTCCTGTGATTTTCCCAACGCTGAGTGACTTGGAATTGGAGGATCCAGTCAAGTCCCCTTTCAGTTTCTTGAGACCCTGAACCAAGAGGATCTTGTATTCAAAGTCTTTCTTCTACAAACCGCTGAAAGCCTGTTGCCCAAAGTTGTTTGTTCACCCTTCTTACCAAGTCTTCCACCTGCTCATTTTTTAATTAACCCACTGGCTGAAGTTAGATCAAGACCTCCTTTGTCCCATACATGCTAGACCCAGTCCCTGAGTTAGAATGATATCTCCTCGAGTCTTTACCTCCATTTGATCATCCCTTTAAAAAACTATCGTGACATAAAATTGATGGGTGTCGGGCTCTGCTCCTGCAAGCAATCCAGGAGTGACTTCCGATGCTAACATTTCTAGCGTTGTTGCTGGGGACAAAATTGAATATTTTCCCCGGGATTGAATGACAATGATCAACTAATTCTGAAGGTGCATCAGATATCAGAGTTATCAAGATTGTTGTTGTGCACCTAGCAAATCCATTGTGATGACTCTACTGGGGAGAACCTATTCTATTAATTGTGGATTTCAGAGGTAGACACACGCGGTCTCATCCACAGCTGCCTCTAGCTACACCTGAAGCTAACCTAGAGGTGGTTCTCAGAAGAGGAAAGAGCTCTGCAGAAGAAGTTTCCATCACCGAAACAGGTAATCCGCCATCTCCTTCTGTGAGAACTCCTTTTGGGAGTGTTCCTGCTGAGTTTTCCCCTCCTAATCTAGGATTGGAGGGAGAAATCCTTGTCACTCCCCTTTCTACTGAAGCTATTCCTTGGTGTGGACCTGAGACTACAGAAGTTTTCCCCACTCCTGCACAAATAGGAATGCCTACTGACTTGAACTCATTAGCCTTCTCCTTGAATCCTCTCTTGTTCCCCACTCCACTTCGATACTCATCCCCAGTAGCCCCTTCGCGAACCCCTTCTCCTCCTAGTTCTCCTCCACCTAATATTTCTATGGCTGGTGCTAATCCCCCTATGAATAGAATGGATGCCATAGTCACTGCTAGATATGCTCCCTTAATCCTACCCCACCTTATGAATCCTCTCCCTACTGGAGACTATCTAAAATACATGCCCAAGTTCACTGGAGAAGGGGAAATAACTGCAGAAGAGCATCTGGCTTCTTTCTATAGTTATGCAGACAACCTAAACATTGAAAATGAAGACATTTGGATGAGAGTTTTCATCTAGAGCCTAGATGGCAAGGTGAGGAAATGGTTTAGAGGATTGGCCCCTGGATCTATTGCTGGAATTGAAGCCCTAGATAATGTTTTCTTGAGGAAGTGGAGAGATAGGAAGGATTTCATGTATTACATGATAGATTTTGGGCCTCTGAAGAAAATGGAAGGAGAATCTGTCTCTGACTTCTCCAAAAGATTCAATAAAATGTATAATAAGATTCCTGCAGAGATAAATCCCTTAGAAGCCTCTGCCCAAATTTCCTATGCTGGTGCATTTGGCCCTGATTTCTACCTTTTATTAAGGGAAAGAAGAGCCACCTCCTTAGCTCAAATGCAAGATGTGGCCATAGAAGTGGAATCCAACATATTAGCAGCTGACAGACTGAGGAGAAAGGCTGACGCAGACAGAAGAAAGGGAAATTCTGAAGCCTCAACTTCTGTCCCATTGTTTCCCCACACTCAAGTGGATGAACTGACCCAGATGATGAAGTTCTTGTCTGAAGAGATGGAGAGACTAAAGGTGGAAAGGAAACAAATGAACAAGGACCCTCAGAGCACCAAAATCAAAGGGGGTTTCAGGAGGCCAAACAATATCGCTCCCTCAATTATGCATAGAGAAAGGGGAAGAGACAGAGAAGACCAAAGAATTCAGGCCCCTTTACAGAACAATTTTGTGGTCGAAGATGAAGAAGGGGAAGCAGACGAGCTTGAGCCTAAGATCCATTGCTTCAGAGAGACTCCCCCTTTTCCTCATCTGACTCAATCGGAATATGAGGAGTCTCTCATGGATAGTCAGCTAAATGAATTGAGCAAGGGAGACAAGGCTAGCGGCGGCTGAGGCAGGTACAACCTGAGGTCCGACAAAAAGACCGCAGCACCTGATATTCCTAAGCAGTCCACTAGAACCAAGAAACCTACTAATGAAGTAGCAGACACTCACAAAGGTAAGAAGGCTCAACCCCTCTTTCCCATTGTCCACAATCATGTCCCTGAAATAGGAGAAATTTCAAAGCTTGTGTCTTCTTTTAATTTTGAGCATGAAATTCAAAAGATCAGAATCCCTGTGCCCCTCACCAAGCTAATTAAACATGGGGAATTTAAAAAATGCTTCTCTGAGCTTTTACAATCCAAAGCCTCATACCTTCCCACAGACTCCATAAACCTCCAAGATGAAAATCTAGTAGTCGTCCTAGGTCCCATGGTAGAAGATAGAGATGATTCATCCCCTCCCTTCTACACATCCCTGAACATACATGATAAAGTGATACACAATTGCTTGATGGATTCAGGGGCTTCTCACAACCTCATGCCCAAAACCGTCATGGAAAAGTTGGGGCTAGAAGTCACCCGAGCCTATAATGACCTCTATTCTTTTGACTCCAGGAGATTTTAGTGTCTTGGAGTTATTAAAGACCTAGTTGTGACCTTGTTTCAACTGCCCATGAAAAGTGTGGTCATGGATATTGTAGTGGTCAATGTTCCTCCCAAGTTCGGTATGTTGTTATCAAGATCTTGGATAAAAAGAATGGGGGGAACCTTGCAGATGGACCTCACGTATGCTACTATCCCAGTGTTCAAAGGAGAGCATATAAGACTATACAGGGAAGCCCAACTGGCCTACATAATCAGTGATGAAGCCAACCCTACCAATCATCCCATATTTGCCTTGGACACTGATTTAGGCTCCATTTTACTACAGCTCACCCATGCCCCCGAGCCTCCTCTGAAACTCAGAAAGCAGCCCACTGCTTCCCATGAATTTCCTCCCTCCATCACCCCAATTTGGAAAATGTTTTTTGATGGACCTGTTCCCGAGAAGGCGCTGGATCCGGGGTGGTTTTTGTGTCACCTGCTCAGGAGACCATATCCCTGTCATATAAGATGGAATTCGAAACCACTAACAATGTGGTAGAGTATGAAGCTCTTATCCTGGGATTAAGAGCTATAATGGAAATGGGAATTCAGGAGATAGCAGTGTTCAGAGATGCCGAGTTGGTAGTCCAACAGATCAGAAGCGCTTATCAGGCCAAGCATCCTCGACTCAGGAGTTACAAAAATGAGGTATGGGACCTAATTGACAGTTTCTTCTCAGCATTTAACATTTCTTTCATTCCAAGAGAGGAGAACACAATGGCAGATTCCTTGGCTACATCAGCAAGCAATTTCAAATTACCCTTGTTGCCTAAGCTTAGGTATGATGTAGAAGTAAAATACAGGCCCTCCATACCTGACAATGTCAAGCATTGGAAGGTGTTTGAGGATGATCTTGAGATCAAAAAGTTCTTGGAGACTATCGAAGAGTTTTCAGAGCTTCATATCGATCAAGATTTTGTCTCTGAGGAAAAGTTGGATGGGGGTGAGTTACTGAGTAAAATAGCAAAGCATGACATTATTCAGTTGCCTAGCAATCACATTCCAAGGGGACTAGCCCCATTAGAAATATTGTTCGATGGGAATGATGTGGCAGTAAAGGGGAGAGTTTCAGGTGATGATGCTGACACAGCTGACTGCAACATTGGCACACCAGAGGAGCCTAAGTTTGTCAAGCTGTCAAGGAGTTTGACCAAGGAGCAGAGGGTTGAATATACCGAGTTGCTAAGAGAGTTTTCTGATGTGTTTTCATGTACCTACGAAGACCTCAAGATGTATGACACATCTGTCATTGAGAACAAAATCCCACTGAAAGAAGAGGATAAGCCATTCAAGCAGAAGCTGAGGCAGATAAATCCCATGTTGCTACCTGTCATGGAGAAAGAAGTGAAGAAGCTGCTAGATGCCCAAATCATTGTCCCCTTGAGATATTCTAATTGGGTGGCCAATTTGGTCCCGGTAAGGAAGAAAAGTGGCGAAATCAGACTCTGCATTGATTTCAGGAACCTGAACAGGAGCTCAAGGAAAGATAATTATCCCCTACCCAACATGGAGCACATATTGCAGAAGGTCACTGGTGCATCTAGAATATCCATGATTGATGGCTTCTCTGGTTACAATCAGATATCAGTCATGCCTGAGGACAGGG
This sequence comes from Picea abies, assembly GCA_900067695.1. Taxonomy (NCBI): domain Eukaryota; kingdom Viridiplantae; phylum Streptophyta; class Pinopsida; order Pinales; family Pinaceae; genus Picea; species Picea abies. The sequence continues at coordinate 23,014 of CBVK0101537490.1, read as the reverse complement.
AAAAGTCGACCTTCACCACTCCTTGGGGCACATTCATGTATGCCAAAATGCCTTTCGGACTAATGAATGCAGGAGCAACACTTCAACGAGCCATGGACATAGCCTTCGTCAAGGAGAAAGACCAGTTCATGGTAATTTATCTAGATGACATCACGGTCTTCTCCAAGACAGACAAGGAGCACTACTGCCACTTGAGGAGGGTTTTCCTGAAGTGTCGAAGGTTTGGCCTATCTTTAAACCCAAAGAAATCTTTGTTCGCTATGCAGGAAGGGAAGCTACTAGGACATATAGTGTCAAAAAAGGGAGTAAGGATTGACCCTAGTAGAGTGGAAGCGCTTCAGACCCTGTCACTTCCCAAATCTAAGAAGGAAGTTCAGGCCTTTTTGGGGAAGATAAATTTTCTGAGGAGATTTGTCTCAAATTTTGCTGAGTTTGTGAAGCACATCACAGCCATGCTCAGGAAGGGAAATGAATTGAAATGGAATACTGAAACCAAGGAATCTTTTCTCCAAATAAAGAAGGCATTGACTAAGGCGCCTGTGCTAATCAGTCCTAATTATTCTAAAGATTTCCTGATTTTTTCTTTTGCTTCTTGTGATACAGTAGTTGCAGTCTTGTTGTAGAAAAATGAGCAAGGGCAAGAGCAACCTATTGCCTTCTTTAGCAAAGCATTGAGAGATGTAGAACTCCGGTACTAGATCATGGAAAAGCAGGCTTATGCCTTGGTGAAAGCCCTCAAAGATTTCAGAGTCTATGTCTTTCACTCAAAGATCATCATGTACGTTCCTTCTGCCTCTGTGAAGGGCATCCTCGTACAGCCTGACATAGACGGGAGAAGAGGCAAATGGATTAACAAGATCCTGGAATTTGATCTGGAGGTTAAACTCACCAAATCGATAAACGGGAAGGGTTTAGCCAAGTTGCTGGCTGAATCCAATTGCAGAGCCTTGGGATTTAAACTCATCAACGAGCAAGTGGAGTCATGCGATGAGAATTTTCAGAGTGCCCTATCACTAGCAGCATGCGCCTGGTACAAGGATATCTTGTATTTTCTACAAGAATTGAGGCCTTCATATGGAATGGAAAAGAGCAAGGTGAGAGCTTTAAAGCCCAAAGCGGTAAGGTATTTTCTCATCGACCAAACCTTGTACTGGAAAGACCCTTTAGGGGTATTCTTAAGGTGCCTGAACCCACAAGAATCTCAGCAGGTTACATTTGATTTCCACAGTGGCCTTTGTGGGGGGCATCATTTCTGGAAGACCACATCCCATAAGATCCTCCGAGCTGGGTATTACTAGCCCACTTTATTCCCTGATGTCTGCAGAGAAATCAAAGCTTGCATAAAATGCCAGAAGTTCTCAGGCAAGCAGTAGCTCAAACCTCTGCCATTAAATCCTGGAGTGGTTTCAACACCCTTTCAGCAGTGGGGATTGGACGTCATTGGAGAGATTCATCCTCCCTCAAGTGGCCAGCACAAATGGATCCTCGCTACGACAGATTATTTCACCAACTGGATAGAGGTTGTTCCCACCAGGAGCACTTCCCACAAAGTAATTATGAGCCTCCTGGAGGATATCATAGCCAGATTTGGCTGCCCTAGCAGAATTGTCACTGATAACGCCACCCCCTTTAGGTCTGGACCTCTGGTCAAGTTCTGTGAAGAGTTTGAGATTTCACTAATTCACTCTACTCCCTATTATCCGAAAGGAAATGGACTGGAAGAGTCTTCCAATAAAAGCCTGATCAAGCTCATTAAGAAATTGCTGGAAGACAATAAAAGGCCCTAGGATTCGAAGCTAAAATTTTCTCTGTGGGCTGACCGAGTGACAACAAAGAAGTCCCTAGGCATCTCACCTTTCCAACTTGTTTACGGAACAGAGGTCGTTTTCCCTACTCAGCTCGCCTTATCTGTGGAAAAATTCCTCCAGGACCTTGAAGGAGAACCTGACAATATGGTCAGAAGGATTCATCAGATAGTGGAAGTGCAACAGATTAGAGAACAGGTCATGCGTAGAGCCTACGATCATCAGCAGAAGATCAAGCAGGATTTTGACAGGAAGGGCAGAAAGAAAGAATTCGAGCAGGGTGATCTGGTGTTCAAATGGGATACACCCAGTCAAGAAAGGGCCAAGAACAGTAAGTTTGATGCCCTTTGGTTTGGGCCTTTCAAGATCCTTGAAGTATTTTCAAACAACACTTATAGGTTGATGGATCTGGAAGGCAAAGAATATTTTAGTGGCCCAGTGAATGGGCATTTCTTGAAAAAATGTTTTTTGTGAGCCACAATCGGCTCTTTTGTTTTTGTAAATATTGTTTTTGTTTTCAGTTTAATAAATGAATCCATAGCCAAACAGCAAGGCACTGATTCTGCAAAAGTGTTCTTAGAGCATCACAAGGACGAATCTATCCCCCATGGAGCCAAAATGTTAGCGATATTTCTAGTAAAGGGGGGTAAAATGCAAAGGGATGGGTAAAAAACCCATTCATCCTAAGTTCGGGACGCAAATGCATCTGTGTTTAAATGGAAATCAATTCTGAACGACAAGATTTCACGCGCCCGGATCAACAGTGCACATCGGATTCCAGAGCCCCCCCGCCTTTCTACCTTTAAGCTGAGGGGGGAGTCCAGAATTGGGGGTGCATCTCTTCAACAGTCACGATCAGAGCGTCCAAATCAATGGCGCTCAAGGAGATTCTGTACCCCCCCCACCTTTCTACCTTTAAGCGGAAAGGGGGGTCTGGAATCAGGCACACATCTTCCCAACGGCCAAGATCAAAATGCCCAGATCAGTGGTGCTCAGGCGATCCCATCCTTCTCATCTTCTCTGTTTTAATCAACATAGGGCCCCCTCCCTGTCATGTCATCTTTCCATCTGTTCTCCACCTGACCGTGCGATGAGGCTCATTCCCCTTAGCCCCTTCCTCATCCTCCAACGTCTGTCCATCTCCCCTCTTCTGGTCCGTGTGGTCCCTTTCCCATCTCACCATCCATTCACCACCTTCCACGTGTCATGCTCCTCTCCACGTCAGCCTCCCACTAAAAGCAAGCCTGTTATATCTCATCTCCTGCCCCCTCCGCCTATTGTCTTCTGCCATGTGTCTTCCTCTATCGGCCCCCCTCACACCTCATCACTTCTTATCACACCCTCATAGTTTTGGTGTCACCACTCTCTTCATGCACCCCATCCTTCACGCTGGCCTCCATGCCTATCCATCAGGTTGTTCAGTTGATCCAGGTGGCAGCGCAAAGGGTCTTCCACGTCGCAGAAGTGTCGAGTTGGTCGGGCCATCCTCAATCCCAATGAAGCAATTGTTGAAGTAGTTGGTGGTGGTTAGACATCATCTCCGCCATAATGGGAAAGTCCGGCAATGAATTGAAGGCACGTCGATTCGCCCACAAAACTGTCAAGAGTTCGATCGCATCTGCCATAAGTTGCACAATCATTCAGAGATGGAAGCTGCAGATTGTCAGAAGCCATGCAGACACAATGTGTTTAATGCAACATCTTGATTTTGTTGATGTTGTTGTTTTGGGCATATGTAGGCATTTTCACCATTTTTATATCTATCAATGGTTGAGTAGAGCTCTCGATTGTAAAGTTTTGATGAAGCATTGATACTCTGGTTATGTATGAACTTTTGAGACTTCTTTTCCTATGAATGCCAGTTTCTTTCACGTCTCTGTTTACACTGCATTAGAACAACTCGAAATTGGAGGATCCAGTCGGGTTGTAGCTGCTATAGGATGATGTAGATTGGATCACTGTAGCAGTTACGTTGTTTCTAATTAGTTCCTGTGATTTTCCCAACGCTGAGTGAGTTGGAATTGGAGGATCCAGTCAAGTCCCCTTTCAGTTTCTTGAGACCCTGAACCAAGAGGATCTTGTATTCAGAGTCTTTCTTCTGCAAACCGTTGAAAGCCTGTTGCCCAAAGTTGTTTGGTCACCCTTATTACCAAGTCTTCCACCTGCTCATCTTTTAATTAACCCACTGGTTGAAGTTAGATCAAGACCTCCTTTGTCCCATACATGCTAGACCCAGTCCCTGAGTTAGAATGATATCTCCTTGAGTCTTTACCTCCATTTGATCATCCCTTTAAAAAACTATCATGACATAAAACTGATGGGTGTCGGGCTCTTCTCCTGCAAGCAATCCAGGAGTGACTTCTGACGCTAACAAGATGCATTGGCACTTTAGCATCACTTGATTGAGCATTCATTTAAGAAGTTTTAGGGTTTTAGGGTAGGTAAGTGAAAATAAGTTTGTTGTTCAAGCATTTTTTTTGGATTTCCAGTAGTGTATACAGTCAGATTTCTAGCGGTGTATTTAGTAGCTAGTGGATAGTAGTGTGTGGAGCTTGGTTTTCAGTAGACACTAGTGATAGGTTGGAGCATGATACACACATGTGTTTTGGGAGCAACCCAATGGATCTGACACCTATTCTACAAGTTCTTTGCTACCTCACAAGGAGGGTAACATCCCCAGTTGGAGCCTATGTTATCACTATAATAATTTCTTGGAATATAAATCTTGAGATTTGGTGGAACGCTAAATCAGTATAGAGGAGTGTTAGATTAGCGGGTGGGGTCATATCTGGTGGACAAGGTTAAATTTGGCAGAGACATAGGAGTGATGGGACCCACAGGGCCATAGATATTGAGCCACCCAGATCGACGGTCAGGAGACATATCAAGCAAGGAAATAATGTGGAGTTTAATTACTTGAGATCGGGCTGTGGAAAATACCATTGTTTCACCTCACGGACACGTGGTGCCACCAAGTGCATATCAGGGAGAAAAGAGGGTAGACATGAAACCACATAAGCTCACCCTGATGCCACATGTTATAAAATCATTTGATATATGTCGCTTCCAAAGATCGCATGCGAAAAGGGAAGATTTAACGACTTATCAAATCACATCAGTACGACTGTTTGAGTACTTTACGCCGTGCAACATCGGGTAAGCACTACCAGAAACATGATTCGAGGGCTCATCATTTGGAACTGACGACCGAGTTTGACAGGCCATTGTTCGGACAAGTAATTTTGTCAGTAATTCATGATTAGGCATTCGATGATGATCGTCCTTCAAAACATAGATAAAATTACTTTGTTTTAGGAAATCAACACTTCATTTTTGAACGGAGTAATTTCAAACAGGATCAGCTTCCTAATTTCTGTATGATTAAGGGAGACAAGTTCTAGTTTCTCTGCAAAACTGGGAAAATGGATAAAGTTGATCAAGAGGCCTCCGATGAACCAATATTTTCAACTAATATGGATAATTCATCATTGAATTAGAAAGAGAGGTTGTTCGCACATATATTAGCAACGGAACTTTATACAGATCCTACAACAGAGCCAAAAGAAGATAAAGAGGTCAAATTAAATCCCATCATGAAAGATTTAATCATCAACGGATCCATATATGGGGGCTACAAGAGAGAGGTAAAGAGGAAGCAAAGCAAGCAACATAAGACATGGATCTGAGCTGAGGTGGTTGAAAGCGTTGGGGAAAACCAACCCATATGGCTTGATAAGTTAAAAGAATAAATTTCCAAGATGAAATAGATTGCAGGCTAAATTTAGTGTGTGTCATAGAATTTTGTAATAATATGGACAAATGGCCTTCAAGGAAAAAACCCCTGAATATGTTAGTTTTGTTTATATCGTCCCCTATAAAATAGGAGTTCGGTTGTTGTACGTTACTCTTTTGTAACCGACAACTATTTTTGGAACTTTGCAGAAGATGATTCATTCTGATTCTCAGATGTAATCTACCTATATATACTATTACAAATATATATAAAAAAAGGGACGAACTGAAGAGGGGCCTACCCTCATAGTAGGAAGACTTTGTAAATCCATGGAGCTAAATTAAATATACAATGCACAAGAATTTTGAATTGTTTATGAAAAGATTCTAATGGCTGTGATATGAGTTTTGTTTTCTATCATAGTATGTATTTATTATGTCTTTGAAATCCCATTTACATTTTCCTCTTTTAAATTGGAGAGTTAAGATTCCAGAATTCATCTTATGACACTCTCGACTTAGCAATTTAAATGATGCAATTATCTTCTTAACTAATTCAGAATTCATTTCGATATGCTCTGATGCAATTATTTGTTTCCCTTTTCCTCTTTCACCATGCATATTTCAGTTTTAAAAAATTGGACTCATTGCCTCATTTAGCCTATCTCCTCTATATAGTTTTAATGGCCAAACACTTCTTTATTCATTTTCGATTCCATATCCCCAAATGTCACCCCCTTTTCCTTCACTAGCAACTGTATAAAACCCACAAACAAACTGAATCTAGCCACTGATTTCCAAAGAAATATCAAGTGACATGAAAGATCCCTCTCTGAGTTGAGCAGGCTAGTGCCCAGCTCTAAAGTAGGTTGAAACAGTTACCTTTGTCATTTTTCTATCAGCCAGACAAAATTTACAGAGTGCTAACAAAGTGGATCCCATGATCTAGGCAACTTTTTATCCAAGTAGAGGGATGATGGGGTTTCCCTATAGGAATTGTTTTTATCCAAGTAGAGGGATGATGGAGTTTCCCTATCAATATGCACCCCACAACAAATCATTTAATGATGTATATGATAAGATATATATCGTGTGATTTAAAAGTGATTTATATTAGACGGTATATATCCCCACATATACAATATTAAATGATCTACTACATGGTGCATATTGTTTACCTTTCCCTATAACTTTATGATGGAACCTTCATAAATAAATGTATAAATTTATGTATATATTGTAAATTTTCAAGATACCAATATTTACTTGATGACAAGATAGTGTTAGAAATACAAATGAGGTGGAACTACAAACTAAAATTCTTATTCTTGAAATAGATAGTACTAAGGTGAATATGATGATTTGGGATAAAAAAGAGAGTTAAATTCATGCCATAATTGAGTCATCATAGCCGGCCATTAAAAGGTCCAATGCTTCTCTCTAATTAATTAATGTGTTGGCCCTTGGGTATGGAAGTAAGCGAAGAGTAAAGAAGAAAATACAAAATGCAAACTGCACGAAAGACACAATGACTGATACTTGGTCGAAGTAAGAAGAAGAGAAGAAAATATGGAGTGAAGTAAGAGAAAGAAATTCGTTGGATGAGGAGATCAAGGATGATAGATCAAAAAGGAAGACGGATCATGGACAACTCATCAAGAAAAAAAATCCACTGTTGGATGCTTTAGAGCACCGCATGAGAAGGAAGGAAAGACAGGCTGGCAAAGCCCTGAAAATGCGGGTCAAGTTGACTTAGGGTTTTAGACACATAGTGTTTTGGTATCTAGGGTTTTGACACTTAGGTTTTGGCCTAAGGCTGTTGGTGAGCTATTGTAATCTATAAATAAAGATCAAGAGGAATTGGGATGGGTTGTTGTTGTGGTTGTCATTGTCATTGTTGTTATTGTTCGTTCCAAGTTTGTTATGAGTGATTATTGTAGTGAGAGAGAGAAGAATTGAGGAGAGAGGGAAGTCTGTGTTGTAAGATCTTCAACTGGGTGCAAATATCAACCCTACAGCTAGGTGTGCAGGGAGGGAAGACAGAGAGGAAGAGAGAATATTTGCTAGTTAAGAGCGCAGATAAGAACTGTATACTTTCATATTAATATATTATAAAGCACAATTCTTTGGACATATCCCTAGGGAGAGGGTGGACCACGTACATCTTTGTGTTGTGTGTGATTGATGTTGTGTTCTCTTGTTTATGGATATACTGTTATTGCATTATTGTGTTAGATCTGATAGATAGTTGTGCAAAGTAGATCTAAGCTGGTAATTGATATCTAGATGTTGTGTTGTTCTTATATCGGATCCACTTTGTATTCCCTTGGTTGTAGACATCTGTGTCTTGCATTCCCCCATAGCTACTTCGGGTGAGACTGTATTTGCGTCGTAGGTGTTGCCGAAAGGGACAATAGTCAGGGGTCGTTGGTGCACTCTTGGAGTTGAACCCTGGGTATGCCCTTGTGCCAAAAAATGGTTTCGTTGCCGAGACAAGAATATTCTTGAGGGAATGTGTCACATACCCAGATACCAATTTGTCACATACCCACTACAACGTAATAGAATTTTCGTTTTTCCTCAAGGGACAGAATCCCCGAAGTCCTACGGGGGTCTAGTGCAGGCTAGTTCTTCCCTGTTCACCTCCCTATGATCGTGGGTTAGGATCATAGGCCAAACAAACCAGACGCCTTTTCGTGTTTCGCGACTCAGCGATACAATTGAGTCCAATCTTGAAGGTGGAAAGGTGAGGGGGCTTCGGAATGAAATCCTGGCCGTAGATCTGGGTGCACAGATTTTAGCTGCTCAGATCTACCCACCGCTTAATGACAAAGCACTAGCTCCCTTTCTTTGGTCCCTAGTTCAATACGACCACATATGCGCCTAAATGTAGGTTTCTTTCACAACTCGCGACCTCGCGAGTCGTGAGTCGAAGACCCTCGAATTTTCTTCACAAATCACCGATACCCGAGATCACGAAATGGGTATAGCTTCCTTCTGTCAGTGTCCTCTGCACATGACCGTCAGCTAGGATAAACTCTAGCTCCTCTCGTTATTCGTCGCTTCATGAGTTCAACGATTGAACTCTTGTTCCTCCCTTATGCGATCCTCCGAGACTCGAAAGTTAGCGAAGGTTGACCTTTTCTTCGTACTGCTCGCAACTCACCCCTTCACGAGTTGTAGCATCAAATCTTGGCACCTTCCCTTCATGAACCCTCAAGAAGCGATATTTAATCTTCCCTCTCATGTTCTCTCTACTCACAACTTCATAAGTCCAAGGGTTGAGCTCTCATTCCCTTCTCCCGTGAATCCCCGAGACAGAAGAAGTCAACGGAGCATTGACTCCCTTCTCTAGGTGATGCATGTCCACCCGTCAATCACGCGAGCCCCACCTTGAAGTTTTTCCATGTGTTCTCTCGTGCTCGGCTCTCGGCACCTCGCTACTCATGGCTTGGAGCACCCAACCTTTGGGCTCTTACCATGCGAACCTCCGAGTTCGTGAGATCCCTGGATCTCTACCACCTGTCCTCCTCGGATAGACAGCTCAGATCCTCTCGTGGCTTTACCACTAGTGACTTGGAGCATTCAACCTTTGGGCTCTTACCTTGTGAACCTCCAAGTTCGTGAGACCCCTGGATCTCCACGACCTGTCCTCCTCAGATGGACGGCTCAGATCCTCTCGTGGCTTCGCCACTCGTGACTTGGAGCATCCAACCTTTGGGCTCTTGCCTTGCAAACCTCCAAGTTCGTGAGATCCCTAGATCTTTGCCACCTATCCTCCTCGGATGGACGACTCAGATCCTCTTTTTCCCCTATTCACGAGGACTTAACCCGCATCTATCTCCCTATATATCTAACAACTGTCAGTTTTTCTAGATAAGATCTGACGGTTCAGATCTGTCCCAATGTTGCGCACTTTCCCACTGCTCCTTGGATGTGGAAAAACCAATTGTCCATATATTCTTACGGGCCTTAGGGATTGATGGTCCCAATTTCCTTGCTAACCACGAAGATAGAGGAAAAAGGGGCAAGGTATGTAACACCCTTGTTTTCTTTCGTCAGTCTAACAGTCGTGAATGAACATGGATCTTCCGATGGGATCTCATCCGTTGATCAATACTTATCCCTACGCTGCTACTTCCAGATTTTAAGAGGGTCATTCCTCTTCGCACAGGGTGATTAAGACTTGCACATTCAAGTCCTTTTTCCAGGTTCTTGATAAACCTTTCCAAGGAGGGAATATCTATGAAGAGATCTATTCTGGGGAAATCCTAGAGACCGATAAGGGGAAACAAATTCCCGAGAACAGACTGGAATTCTGTCTTGGTTTGACTTATGCATAATTAAATTCATTTATCAACATAAGCCATGCATGGATTTTTTTGTTATAAGCATATATCTACCATTTCTTATCAAAACACTGCACAGACATTCTTATACTGTAATCATTCACAATTTCAGAGTTCATTAGCATATATATATCGGTATATGAATTTCAAGATGCAATATGTAAAACACTTATCAGAAATATGAGTGCAACCGCTGAGAGGGGTGCTCATTTCCACCCAACCGTAGGCTTAGCGATTCCCAGCGGATTTACCACTAGCCACCCCCGAGCTGAGACCACGATGTTGTGAGACTGCGTCTCCATTTTCCAGTGACCAGGAGCGAAGGTTGCAATCCTTCCTCTCTGCTATCACTCACTTTGCGTAATGCCAGAGTTCTCCCCTCATGTCTGCTCCCCAATCGCTTCTACCGTATGCCTTATCCTCTTGCGAGGTTGCGTGTGGCGTGATTACTCTTTCTCTGATCAGGCCTGACGACTCTCTATGGATGGGCGGTTCACCTCCCCATCCCTCATTAAGCCATCCACCTACCAGCCTACGAGTCATTTAACTCAGGGCCAGCGAGCCACTTTTGGTCCTCCGGGCCAGTGGAGTCCAAATACAGTATTAATTCTTGGTGGAAGTTAACGCCACCTTTCCAGGTGCCTTCCACTGCCATCATGGTCTCTTTTTCTACACATCCCCTCTCAGCAGTCCTGCAATAAAATTCATAATGTTATTCGCATTCATTGACCTTTTCCTCAAGGCCCATTTACATCACATATTCACATTTATGAGCTTGCCATAGTTCTTGGCCAGTCCAGTTATATTTTTACAAATTGGGGGAAACAGGGTTTTACAAAATGTCAAGGTGGTTTCCATCGAAGACAAAAATTCAGAAGTGGATAGAAGATCAATAAAAGGACTTCCTTGAAGCCTAGAACAAGAACCCTAATATTAGTACAGATAATTGGTTGGGAAGATATATATTTACTAATATACACTAGATTTTCTTTGGAGGAATCCATCAGGAGCTATATGAATGGATAGCTAGGTTAGCAGATACCTAGTTTGAGATCAAATATAGAACCCCTGTGGTTTGGACGTCTGCACTGATCATAAAGATCAAGAGATTTGATAACACCATGTCAAGAGAATTAGATCACTGGTTTGATAGCACCATTCAAGGGTACGTCACCCAGTTTGTTGTTGACAGAGTAGAGTCATATAGCCAAGCCAAGAGGTACTTCTTTAAGGGACCCAAAAGAATTTTTTTACACTTTTTAAAGTTGAAGTTCAATATGGTATTGCATGATAATAAAATCTTAAAGGTACAATAGATGGTCGGATTGGAAAAGGCTAATGTTCAAGAACTCAGACAACGACAACGACACAGAGGCTGGACATACGTGCAGTGTGAGAGTGTTCAAAGAAGTTCCTCTTGTGAACCTGTTAAGAAGAACTATGGGGACATGGGTTTCTATAGTGGAGAATATGTAGATCTAATAGACAAAGTGAATTCAGAACCTGCTAGGGTAGAGGAAGGGAAAGTTGAAGAACCTCATCGGGAAGAGCTAGAAATTTCAGGAACCACACTGACTGTTGAAGTAAGTACTATTATTCCTCCTGTTGTTTTAGCAGCATTAAGCAACTAGAGTAATTAGAGTCACCAGAGCACTCAGAGCACTGTCACTAGAAGTCCACCACATATTCAGTCAGGAAACCTAGGTAGATATATGGAAGATGAGATGAGGTTACACACCTTTAGAGGAGATGGATCTGAAGATCCTGATCAACATTGGTTTCTATGCAAAGTTGTGTGGATTATTAAAAATATCACCAACAAAGTTGTTAATTGAGATCATTTTAGTACTACCCTGAGAGATCACGCGTTGAGATGGTACATGAAATTTGTCCAAGGAGCTGCACCTAAACCGTTGAATGTCATTAAGACTACGCTAATTTCCAAATTCAAGAAACCTAAGTCAGAGTCGCAGTGCATTACAGAACTAAAATAAATCAAGCAGAGAATAGATGAAACTGTGTGGGAATTTGATCAAAGATTTAAGACTTTGACAAGCCATTTGAGTTTTCAAATCCCAGACTAGCAAAACAAGGAGTGGTTCATTGCTGCCCTCTTACCGCACATCAGAGTTCCTCTGATGAAACAGAAGATTTCTTTGTAGGCGGAGGTGTTGGAGATCACCATGAAGTTAGAATCATCCCCTATGGGAGAGTCTAGCTCAGGTATGAGTCAAATCTTGAGTCAACTAACTAGTTTATCTCTGCAGGTCGAAGATATGAAGAAAGACAAGGAAAAAAATAAAAGAGAATATATCTGGTGCATTAGATGCAAATCAAAAGGCCATGACAAGGAGAATTGTCCCCTATTTCATGAGTATTTGGCATTTGGAGCCCCGATTCCTTTAAATCAAGTTACCTTACCATGGTGCGAGGTATGTAGAAATAGACATCGCCCCGATGAATGCTACTACATGAAAAAATATGTTCAGACAAGCACAAATCTATATTGCATGTTCTGTAAGTCAGTGGGGCATGATGATAGGGATTGTAGGGCCTATGACCTCATGCATGAAAGGTCAAGGGATATATAAAAAATTCAAGGTGAAGTACAACAAGAAGGAAACACTACGCAGTATAATTCTCCATAAAGAGGAAACTTCAACCCTCACGGTGGATTCAGAGGAAGAGGACGATGAGGAGGTATAGGTCGAGGTAGGGGCCAAATCATTTGGTATAACTGTGCAAAACCAGGACACTTAGCAAGGGACTACCAGAACCCTTGTACCACTTGCAGCTATTGCAACTCATTCGAACATGTTATCGAAGATTGTCCTATGCTGCTAGTCAAACTTTAGGAGAGATGAGGACCTCAGCAGAAACCGCACGTACAACTGATATACTTTGAACCTCTTGGAGAGGACCCTAGAGTCATTGTTATCACTAGAGGAGGAACTATTACAGGAGAAGACAGAGCGACCCAAAGAAAGACTATAGAAGAATTAGGAGTCAGGAAAGTTGCAGAGAAGACATGAGTTTTCAATGCAATGAAAGAAAAACAAATATTTGAGGAGGCAAGAAAATAATTTGGGATAGACCAAGGCTCTCAATTGAAGACATGACCATAAGTAAGAGAATGTGGAATGCCTATGGAATTCAATAAATATTCTCTTCTAGAAGAAGGAAAAGAGGTAAGAAAGCTCATGGAATTCTTATATACTTGTATTAAGTTGATTCAGGATGAAAGCGTTGTACAAGAGCTACAAAATTTAATCAAACAGTACGAGCTAGGAAAGATATATCCCTTTCTCGAATAGAGAATTACATGAAGTCTCTAAAAAGAGAAGGAAAAATAAGAAACTACACCTGAATGCTCAAATTGAACAGTATGATATCGACTATGTGGTCCTCGGCTTAGGGTCAGAGGTCAATGTCATGACAAAGCAAACCTGGGCACTGATGGGAAAAGCTAAGTTGATCTATTCCCCTATCAGGCTTAGTATGGCTAATCAACAAGATATAAGCCTCTTTGGAAGATTGGAACATGTCCATGTGGACATAGACAAAGTAACAATGTTTGCAGACTTCGAGGTGATTGATATAGTTGATGATAGTTGTCCTTACCCTGTGCTATTAGGAATTGATTGAGATTTCAATAATTCCACTGTGGTCGATTTAAAGAAAAGAAGAATGAAATTTGAAGGAGATGGCCTTAGGGTCATTGCACCTTTGGACCCCGATGAAGATCAGAGATTCACATAACCCATCAGAGAAGAAGACCGCATATATGAACTAGAAAACATATACAAATTAACATCCAGACAATAGGATTACATTAATCCTACGATGGATGGGAACCTAAGCTAGAGAAGTGACAATGCATGTTCATCAGATTCAAAAGAAGCATTGGAGAACTGGCAGAACAAAATGTATGAAGTATCTACAAGGAGATGCGCTAGATTAACTTGAGAAGTTCATTGGATCGACACAACAGTAAGTAAGTTGCCCACCTTTCATGGTTTGAATCATCTAGAAACATTCTTTTTGGACTTTGAAGAAATTATACCAACACAACAAAGATTGTTGATAATGGATGAGGCCTTGAAAGAAACTCTATAAATATGGTGGGGGAAACAAAAAAACAACATTACAGATTGGGTACAATGTCACACTTTGATGACAACGTGGTTTTCATAGAAAGTAGAAGGATGCGAAGCTAGGTACACAGGTTGAATCTATCTGAAGGACCATGTACGAAGTTGTGAGGAATCCTAGAGCATCATTCCGCAAGAGCAGTGGGTGCTCAAATTCATCAATACACTGGACACAACCTCTATCAAATGGTATCTTCAAGAAGAACTGCACCTCATCACTACATATTGGGAAGGTATGATCTAGAACTTTGTAACTACCCTTTTGTTTGAAATTCAATATCCTACACTAGATCAAGCATTACAGATTGTAAGACAAAAAGTATTTTAGGAGACACCTAGCCTCCCTTTGGAACAATAAGAGAACGAATGGACCACGCCTCTCCAGAAACTACAAGGCTGTTACAATATCAATGTTGACGAAGATGATGATCCTAGGAACGTGAACATTGTCGAAACAGAAGGCCAAAGCGACATAGAAGGACCAAGAATTGAGCTACCTTTCATTGGACAACCAATTAAAATTAAAAAATTCAATATTGGAACAGAGAAAACACCGAAGCTTGCAAATGTTGGAGATTATTGGGATGTTGCCACTATTGACAAGATCACAGAGTTACTACATGAATATCAAGACTTGTTTCCAACTAAGTTCACTGATATGAAGGGCATTAAAGGGACCATGGGATAGATGAGGATCCATTTGAAACCAGATGCAAGGCTAGTTAAACAGATACCCTACAAATTGAACCCTAAATATAAGGAGAAAGTGATATTCGAACTCGACAAAATGTTGGAGGCAAGAATCACATAACCTGTTGAAGAATCAAAATGGATTATCCCTATGGTGGTGTAGGATAAAAAGACCAGAGAGATCAGGATCTGTGTAGATCTTAGGAATTTGAATGATGTATGTTTTCTTGACCCATTCCCTACACCATTTACTGATGAAGTGTTAGATAATATAGGAGGATAAGAGCTACATTCTTTTACAGATGGATTTTCAGGATACCATCAGATACAGATTGCCAAGGAAGATCGCCATAAGACCACATTTGCAACAAAATGGGGATCCTACCAGTATACAATGATGCCATTTGGATTGAAGAATGCCCCAGCCATATTTTCTAGGGTAGTGGGTGACCCGTTCAAGGATTTTTTACATAAATTTCTGGAAGCATATTTTGATGATTGAACTGTTTTTAGATTATTACAAAATCATATTGAATGTTTAAGACTAATGTCAGATAAGTTTAGACAGTGTCAGATTGCCTTGAACCTAAAGAAGTGCATCTTATTTTCACCCTTTGGAGTGTTGTTAGGTCATATTGTGTGTAAGCAGGGACTACTGGTAGACCTGTCTAAGATTGCTATTATAGTTTATTTTCCCCCTCCTAATTTAGTCAAACAGTTGTGCACTATGCTGGGACACATTGGATACTACAAGAAATTCATTAAAGGATATGCATAGATCACAACACTCATGGAGAAGCTTTTGAAAAAATACTATTAGTTTCATTGGACAGAGGAATGCCAACATAGCTTCGACACACTGAAACAAAAAATGGTTACTACGCCTATTCTGGTTTCCCCATAATGGAGCAAGGAATTTCACGTGCATGTCGATGCATCTTCTATATCATTAGGAGTTGTGTTAGCACAAATGGGAGTTGGAGACATTGACCACCCATTATCCTTTTCTAGCAGGAAGCTATCAACAACTAAGATTAATTACACCACCACTGAGAGAGAAGGGTTAGCCATGGTGTATGCACTGCAGAAGTTTCTCCACTACTTGTTGGGAGGAAACTTTAAAATGGTTACTGATCACTGTTGTGGGGTATTCTACCCTACGGACTAACAAGCTAGGGTTTTGAACTTGTACGTAGATCATGACCCTCAAGACTTAACTTTTAACCTTCTACCCGAAATCTCAACCCCTTTTCTCATGCAAACATGGGAAGAATCAACTAACATTTTTATCGACGATTGAAGTAGATCCTTCGTTGAGACTTTATCTCCTTGCTGCTGCTGCTCCTTCCACAAATCTTTCCTGCAATCAAGATAACATAGATAAGACTCATGTATTCGGGACAGGAAAAGTATCTTTTTCATTAATCTCAATATGAATCAACTTACAATGATTTCTGAGATCGGCCACCGTTCCTCGATCCTGATCCTGGGCTCCTCCTCTTCTTTTGTCCTCCAACTGTTGTTGCTTGAATTTCTCCTAAAGCTTGAGGCAAGGCTAAAGGGTTGGGACAAAAATGACTTGGCAATTTGGCAGAGTTTCTTTGCTATGATTTTTCCTCCTTTGAATAGTACCCCTACCCCTCCTTTTATAGGCTAGAAGGAGCTAGGGTTTTAGGCGAACTCTCGGCCATGCATGGCCGGGAGTTCCAGTTAACTGACAAAAAGCCTCATGTCCCGGCGGAAACTTTCCTGATTTTTTGCTTTGTTAGGTACCCGTGGGCTGTATTGGGTTAGCCCGCGGATACCCGCGTGCAGTAGAAGGACAGCAAGCGGTTCCCCGTGCTCAGTGAGAAGTTAGGGCGCGGATTGCTTGTTTTAAGTGGTTTTTTGAGGATTTGTTCAGCATGGCTTTGGCTAGGAAGAGGCATGAGTTGGCCTGATGCCAGGTAAACCTGTGTGGTGCATTTTAGGGTTATAACAGATGCCCCCTAATGTGTGAGGTCAGAATATCATCTGATGGCTGAAATACATTTCCAATTCTTTACCAATCTGTACTGAGATGCTGAATGAGTGAGCCCAGGAATCAGGAGTCGGGAAGTGTCGTCTGCAAAAAATATCAAATATCTCACCGAGGTAGGCATACCCATGCTCGGGATAAATAAGAACCATGGCTACCAATCAAATACACTATAGATCCATGTTAAATAACTATAAAGAGTAGCCGCGAACAATACACAGCGGAGCTACATCTTGAAATCAGAAAGATATACATAGGAAGTATCCATCTCTCAGAAGTTGTCTTGGCCTGATGGCTGTACTTCAGAGCTCGAGCAGCAACTTCAAAATCTTCTAAACTCGGGTAGGAGTGTAAGATGAATGTACGACTGCACTACCCAGAGGTCTTCGACGGCTCGTCGGTTTTGGACTTGATAATCTTGATGATCGGACTAAAGGCTTCAGTGATTTCGAACAAAGACTTGATTGGAAATTCAGGATGGCCGGGTATGCGGACAAGAGACATATTGCAGAGTGGCCGACTCAGGCTAAGTAACAAAATTCCCTTGGACAATAGCACAACAAGTGATAAGACTCAGGTAGCATAACTGTTAATCATAAGTCTACGAAGCAGGAGGCAACGCAATCTCTCCATATGTTTGGAAGAGTAACCAAACGGTGGAGGACACAACTCAATATAGCGAGCAAGGCTACCTAAGGTCATACTAAATCCCATAGTCTGATGCATCAAATGGACAGATGTCCTTTATCCAAGGGCGACTCATAATGCTGCCAACAAAGAAAATACTTTTCCCATCCTCTTTTTGGGGTATATTTGATATTTTTGTTCTTTTTGTTGATTTGGAAAAAAGAATAAAAGAATATTACGTTACAAGGGAGGAACGAGGATCGCAAACATACAGGTTCCAAGAACAAGGACAAGACTGATGTTCTAGGAAATGATACTCGGAAAAATCCTCCAGTGGCCAAAGGTGTTAAAACGCAGACGCAAACTGTTACTAGGCTGATGAGTAAAGGATGCAAAGGCAGTTGATAGAACACACAATGGTAACGTCCTTCGATGTAAGTTTAACGAGCCCAGAGAAGGGAAGCTCGGTGATTTTTCATGTTTAGAGAGTCTGAAAAAGCATAAAAGGAAACTCCATTGGGGTACCTTTTTCGTCAATAGTCTAGTCAGTTCGAAAAAGGGGTAAACTAGCACCGACTAGACGTCAATTCAAAACCATTTTAACGAGTGTGACAAGGACAAGATCACTCGGCTATTTTTTCAATTTTAAGGAGTCTGAAAAAAGATTAACTATGGACTCCATCAGGAATATTCTTCTGTACCTTTTTAACGAGTGTGAAAGAATAAGGTCACTCGACAATCTTTTCAATTTTAGGGAGTCTGAAAAGAGCTTAACTATGGACTCCGTGGGGGTTTCTTTTTCGTAAATTTAGTCCCTCAGGCCCGAAAAAGGAATAAAATTATACCTGAGGATACTCTTCTAAATAACTGAAGTTCAATAGAGTATTCCTTTGTTCGTACAGTTGACCGTCCAGACCGAAAAAGGGGTAAACTACCGCCGGACAGACGTGACTTCAAATTTCAGTTTAACGAGCGTGAAAGATCACAAGATCGCTCGACAATCTTTTCATGTTTAAAGGGTCTGAAAAGGGCTTAAAAGGAGACCCGTTTAAGGAATGTTCTTCTGGACCAATTTAACGAGTGTGAAGAAACAAGGTCACTCGGAAATCTTTTCATCTTTAAGGAGTCTGAAAAGGGCTTAAAGAAGACTCCATAATGGTTACTTTTCTCAGTTAATCCGGTCGAGATCGAAAAGCATAAATACAGTCTCACCGGATGTTTCTTTTGGGTCTCAAAGCGAGCTTGAAAAACAACAAAGGTAGCCCATGATCGACACTTTGTGGGTCGATGTCAGGTATCGCTTCGTAAGGCCAGGCAAAAACGTCATGGAACTCTTTGAAAATATCTGTGTAAATCTGAATCTCTTTGAGGGAGAAAGTCACTCCGACAAAGACATTCTCCATGATGCCAGGGTTTCGGGAGATGTTAATAGGTATAGTGTCAGCGATAGTCACCATATTTCCCTCAGCATAAATTTCCTGTGTAGCTAAGAGGTTAATGGGACATGGCTGATCTCCCGTCATGGTGATAGTGAATTCTCCTGCCTCAATTCGGTTTAACTCTGGAAGGAAATATGATCTGTGATGAAGATCGTCCCAGGGTTTGTCCGGACTAGTCATTGCTTCAATTATGGCTTCGTTAGAAGGCAAGACTAAGTCTAACGAATCGATGTTGACAAGAGAATCCTGAGCCCAGATAGGCTCAAGGAGTGGATCCAACTCTGGTGTTGGAATCGGATCAGGAGTGGCTGAAGTTTGCTGAACCAAAGAGTACGCTAATTCAGTGGCCGACAAGGGCGTAGAAATGCCCGCATGCCCTGTCGCATCCATCATGTCTGATGGGGAAGGAAGAGTCCACGGATCCTAAAAGTAAGTCATGCGGAACGACGAAACATGGAAAATCTCAGCCTTGTGGTGAGTCGAAATAAACTTGACATCGCTATGAGGAGGTGGATAATCGAACGTACCCATCAAATATGGGCACAAACCAACTCCTACATTAACAACACCGGCTTGAGGATTATCTACCATGGGAACCGTGGATGCCCCCAAAGCTGGGTCAGGTCGAGAGAAGGATAACTGATCAATGGTCACGATCCGGCCTTCATGTGGAAACAAGAGGACTCGGAAGACTGTCATGACCACCGCCTGCATTGCATAAGTCCAACTATGACCTAATAATAGATTGTAATCGATGGGGGCATCGACTACCTCTACTTCGACACACACGGTCTTCCCCCCCAGCTGTACAGGGAAAGAAGG
The DNA here is from genome assembly GCA_900067695.1 of Picea abies. NCBI lineage: Eukaryota > Viridiplantae > Streptophyta > Pinopsida > Pinales > Pinaceae > Picea > Picea abies. Next base: position 3,382 of record CBVK0101537490.1, on the reverse strand, counting down.
GATGATGCCATGCGGTCGTAAAGAACGACCATCGAACGCAGTGAGAAGAGTAGGTGACGGAGACAACTCGGGTTGACCAATGGCTTTCCAGCATGCTAATGACATAACGCAAGTCGAAGCACCCTCATCTACCACCGTGCGGAAAATATTTCGTGTAAAGGTTTTCGTGGGGTGAGCCACTACTATCTGAAACGCGACGTGGTAAGGAAAACGAGGCTTCAAGTCAGTTGTATATAACATGATCGTTCCCAGGTTACAACTCTCAGTAGAGCCCAAAGCAGTCAACAAGGCTTTTATTTGAGCAGGGCAACTTTAGAGGACTTTCAAAGAGGACATAGCACAAGGGGTTTGTGACAAATCTTCCATCACAGAGTAGTTCTAGGCGGCCCTTGCGTTTGGATTATGAGAAGCTCATTTAAACGCACCTTTGGGGATGCGAGTCATTTTTTCACCCAACGTCTTCTCGATTTGTAGAGGAAGAGATGGGATCTCAGCGTCTTTGCCCTTCTCAGAGGTGCTTGTTTTTCTATAATCGTGAGCTCTAGTCGCTATGAAAGCATCACTTTTCATCATGTATACATTCGCGGAAGATGAAGCATTTGGGGGAGGGCAGTTTTCATGGCTGCCCCCCTCCGTACTTGTAGAGGCTTGAGTTAAATTCTGCTTATGTTGAAAGGGATTAGTCAACACAGCTTGTTGTTGCTGCGTGACAAACTTTTGGGCCTCGGCAAGTCGAGGGCATACATGGGTTGGATGGTCTTCTGCACATAGGTTGCACGGATACTTCGCCTTCCATTTTTTAGCAGTGTCATCACCGGCATTATCATTTGGTTTCTTATCCCCCTTACTCTTCTTGTGTTGTTTTTTCTTTCCTTCAGGCTGCTGGTTGGCCTTTGGGTTAGTCGTCTGTACAGAGTGTACTTCCGACTTTTGAGTAGGAGGAGCAGCCAAAGCAGGAGTCTGGCTGGCAACTGAGTGTTGGATAGATAACTGCTGCAACTGTTTAGTCAATTGCCCAGTGGGCTTGGTTTGTGCTGAACCAATGATACCGTCAGCATGTGGTCCGGCTCTCTATCTGGTTTTGTCCAGAATTGATCTTGGCGCATCCGGCAGGATGGTGTACAATAGACCAGACTGAGAATAGATAAGCTCAAACTGTTGAGCTCTCATGATGGCTTCTTCCTCAGAGAAGACCCCTGAAGTTGTGACGTCTTTGGATAACTGCGGAACTAAAGACTTAAGGAACCACTCTAGCAGGAATGCTGGTGGGATGGGTACCTTGATAAGGCTCTTTCGGCGTCGCCACTCTCGAATATGATCCGAGATATGGTCCACTGACGTCTGCTCGAAATTGGCTAGCAACTCTGTGCCGGCTTCGTATCTCACAGGTAACTGGAAATGGTTAAGGAAAGCCATAGCCAGTTCACCGAAAAAGGAATATCGTGAATGATCAAGCTCTATGTACCATTTCGTGACACTCCCAATAAGAGTGCGTTGAAACAATCGCAACTAGATAGAGTCATCTTTTAGTGAGTTAGATTAACACCATAAGTGGAAAGTGGTCACGTGATCACCCGGATCTTTATTAGGCTTGGCTTCGAACTTTGGGATGTCCGAAGGCAACTTCGTCGACATAGGAGGCCAACGCAGATCGTGACAGATAGGATCATTCAACAACCATGTTAAATCCAGCAAGTGTAACGTCGCCAAGAAAGGTAGTTTAGGTTGTTGCTGATAGCCAGTATAAAAGGGTCCTGGGGTTTGACTGGCACCAGGTTGCCAGGAAAAGTTTGGCTGCTGGCCAGGGTTTTGGTAGAAACCGTTGCCTTGACCAGCGTAAGGGTTTTTCATTTGAGGAGACATCGTTTGTTGATTCCCCATGAAGGATGTAGGATGTTGGGCGTTCATCGTGTTTGATGGACTTTGGGATGGATTACCCCATGCCGGTCCTGATGGAAGAGGCATAGAGGTCTATCCGGGGTTCCACTGGCTGTGGAAAGAGTTACCCCAGAATGGTATTCCAGAGGATGGAACAGATCCTTGTGCTGAGTTCCAAAGTCCTGGTATATGTGCCCCCAGCGCAGGAATAGTACCTTGTGCCGGTGTAAACTGTCCAAAAACAGGTGTGCCCCCAGATGGGAAAGCAGTGGATGCTAAAGTGTTATTACCAAACATCTCGTTCCCAAGAAACAGTGACGAACCTATCGGCTGAGTTTGCGCAGGTGTTCCTTGAGTCCCGGCTCCAAAAGGACTTGTGTGTGTAGGCTGCCCGGCAGACTGCTGATGCGATCCCCCGAGCAAAGGGGACGAAGGAGGGATATGAACTCCAGCGTAAGGAAAAGCATTGAAAGGGACAGGAATGCCCCTGAGTTGACCTTGCAGAGGAGCATTAGAGCTCCCTGCCCCCAGACCCAAAGTCTGTAAAGTTGAGGAGGTGAGTACAGGACTGGTACCTGAACTAGGCATACCGTATGAAAACAGAGCACCTGCCGCACTAGGTGTGTAAATAGGTGTGGCCGCCGCGATAGATGGCATCGGTCCACTGTGCGACGTAGTTGCGGCTAAGACCGTGGTGGCCCGGACCGCCGACAAAGGAAAGTTAGTAGAAGCTTCTCCTGTGGTAACAACCGTGATAGGAATGGAAGAGATTCCAGAGGAAGTGATTTGTTCCATGACTGGGTTAGGCGCTGATAGACGTTCGTAAAATTGAATTGGCACAATAACGTCTGGCCAAGAATCAGCGTTTGAGGTTTCAACCAGTCCAAGATTGGCGGTCGATTCCTCGGGGGGGTGTTTGGGATCAAAAGCCCCGGTTGCTGCGAAAGACCCTTGATGGTCTAACTTCTGCCTCAGAGGTGGCGGGGGTGGCTCCAGTATCACCGACAGCAGGCCCAGAAGCCTTCGTGACCAGCGGAGCTCCGAATCCTCCACTGTGTGAGAAGATTCTTGACACGCTAAGGTATTCTACACGAACAAACAGTAACACGCACTAAGAGAAAGCCCCTAGAAGTTAAATCAAGCAAGCACTATATTAATAGGAAGAGAAGTTACAACAACCAACACTAGGGTACCTTACCGGTGCAAGTGCAACTTGAATACGGAAGCACCCTTCGGGTCTACTCTGCAAAGCGTTGGTCCGATGTCTGCCCTAGGTACCACGGTATACCCCCGCAGTCACCTGTGTATGTCCCTAGAAAAGATTGGCGGGTACAGTTGACAGTCCGAAGACCACAATGAGCAGGGTATCAAGCCCGAAACCTGTCAAGGGTATCGAGAGCACATGGTCCGGAAGACAACTGAGGACCTCGAACGGATTCGAGACCCATGAAGCTCCGTGGAAAATGCTAACGACGGAATCCCTTAACAGATCCTCTATATGTGT
>CBVK0101537487.1:0-10286 GCA_900067695.1 Picea abies | reverse complement strand
CCTCTTCACAATCTATGTAGAATAATTTCTTCTCACCACACTTATGTCCCTTATTGTACTTGTTGTCACAATTAAAGCATAAACCTTTTTCTTTTCTTTCCTTCAATCGTTGAGGTATAAACCTAGTAGGTTGAGGTGTTTTAGAATAAGTAACATTATTCTCTCGATAGATGTTAGGAGTGGTCCTTCTACTAGTCATAGCCATATTTTTACTTTCAACATTTCTTTCCACCCTAAATGCATTCTCCAATGATTTGGGTTCCCAAAGACGAACCTCATGTTGAGTGTTATCCCTTAAATTTCCTATGAATACATCAATCAAGTTCTCATATGGAATATTTGTTACCTTTATATTCAATCTTTGGAAGTTATTAATGTGCTATATAACTGAACCCTTTTGCTTGAGATTTATCAATTGGATAAATAAGGTATTTCTCCTTTTATCCTCATAGTGTGCTATCATTTCTTCCATGAAATTTGTTCAAGTGACGAGTTATTTGCGAGAACAAAGCCATCGATACCACACAAATTGATTGGGTTCTAAATATAAAGAAGCAATCCATACCTTTTGTGTATGTGGCACATTATGTAGATAAAAGAATTGCTCCATCTAAAGTATCCATGTGATTGGGTCCTTTCCATCAAACTTCCTCATATTGATCTTAGGAAAGTGGTTGGTCTTCAACCCAAAGTTAGGTTTTTTCCATTCTTGATTCATATTCCTTGTGTCCTCATCATGAATTTCATGGGATACATTTTCACTTTTAGGTGTCCTCTCTATTAGGAAATATTTCAATACTTCCACGATCTCCCCTTTTAAACCATTGATCTTAGTATTTATTGAATCCCTCATCTCTTCTAGTTCATCTTTTGTTACTGTCTTCTTTTCTAAATCATTTATGTCCCTACACATTTCTTCACCTTTATCAAGAGTCCAAGTAGGATTTTCTAGAGGCTTATTTGGAAATTTCCCTTTTTTGGTGGCATGTTTTCCAAGTATCGCTTTAAACCTTGATTTTGAGGTGGTTCTGCTAAACAATCTTCCTTTTATTGTATATCCAAAATTTCAACCCTTCTGGGTATGAAATTTTTTTGTATTTCTCTGATATTTCTTCCCTATAATTCCACAGGTATGATCAAAATTGGATGTACAAAGTGGAATTTATGGTAAATTCCCCACAACTTGCTTATTTTTGGCCTTTCCAGGAGATCTCACTTGTATAGTGTGTCCCGCACAAAATAATTGATATAAAATTCTGAAAATAGTACCAGAAATACTACAGACTTTCCACTATCCAACGCAACCAGTCTCACTCAATTTGGATACTCTAGGAAGAAGTTATGATTTTTTTACCCGGAACACCTTCTTGAGACTAGTCAATAGGACTAGTTAGATACATTATCTTCCACAGGGTGTATCTAAAAATTTAAGATGATAAAGAAGCTAGAATTTTTACCACAGATACCTTAATGGTTTATGTGAATAGACTCTAGATTTCAGGATCTGAAACGGTACAGAAAAAAATGTATATCGAAAATTCCGCAATGACTCAATTCAGGATGATTCTAGAACCCTATCTTACACAGGTTGGAGCTCTGGCAGTATAAGGCCTCAAGAGCTAAAATTTTAACCCAACATACCTTGATCCATCTACTAAATATCCTCCAAGTCGTTCATTATGAAACATTGTAGAAAAACATTTATCACGAAAATTCCAAGGTGTCTCAGATGTAGCAGCAAAACCCTAAGACCTTGAGCTCTGATACCATATGTTAAGAACCAAATATCAATATAGCATGGAAAAATCTCATAATAAATACTCAATTCCTTGAAAAAGAGAGAATTTCAGGTAATGAGGGGGCAACCTTCTTATACCCCACATAAATGTCCAAATAAAATATGATTCCAAATGAAAATGTCTCCTTGGTATATATATGAGACTAGGAGGTACAATTACAACTAATGGACTAAAGCCAACATAAATAAAATAGCATTACCAATGTAATATGCCCCAATTAAGGGGTTAATGAGCCACTATTTAGGGATTAACAATTTATCTCTTTTTTTGGAACTCAAAAACTAAAATTATGAAAAAGGACAACCCTAGAGTCACCTTTAAGTTCTTTTCAGACTCTCTAAACATGAAAAACCACTAATTTTTCCTTCTCTAGACTCACTAAAATACACATTGAAGGAACCATATGGGAACGAACCCTCACTTATTCAAGTTCATTAAATAAAGGAAGAGGAACTAATCGAAGGTGATCTATACCAAGCATATGTTATCCTCCTCAAGCTAGTTAAAAAAGAAAGGGGTACTCATCTATTTAGGTGGGGGGGAAATTGAAGGAAGTGGGTCAATATTTTGGGAATACTTTATGGCATCTATTGTCTCCCTTAAACATGGAACCCATTTGTGTCTCGTCTTATAGTTGGGTAATCTACTTGTCTCTGAGTCATACCAATTCCATGTGTCACCATAATTTTTTTTCCATTTGAAGAGTGATCTTATTTCTATCAAATTACATTCTTGGTACTCATAAATTCAATGCTTCCAAGTCAGTTGTTGTGCCTAATCATGTTCAAGGAAAGTTTCACTTCGAACCATCCATATGCAGTATTTCTAGTTTTCATTTCTTGTGTAGTCCATACTCATTCTATTCACCATATTACATCACTTTCCTATGTCAGTTTCATGTCGATGATGAGGGATACATAAAGGCCCTCATTCGACGAGTCTTTTCTTGTCGACTTCAACACATCATCCAGTAATTAAACTTAGAAACTAGTTATTACATTGGGACCAACATTCCTCAATGGTAGGCCTCCTCGCTTCTGACAATAAGTTTACATCATCGACTTCTGATCAGATGATTCCATAAATGTTCGACTTTATCTCATTTATTCACATTCGTTGGAATGTACTAGGGTACCCTGGGAGTCATTGACATAATTGGTGATTTCCCTTGCAATTTTTAATGGTTTACCTCAATGATCGATAATAAAGTGGTTTCTACCATGTTTGACATCAAATCATCTATTCACATGGCTAGATTTGTACCACATCAGGATTGGGATGAAGACTCTGGGTTGAGAGTTCATTCTATTATCTTCTTTTCCCAAGCTACAAAGGAGATCATTTGAGCATGTTGATATATATATATATATTGTCACCTACAAAGGAGATCATTTGAGCATGTTGATATATATATATATATATTGTCACATATATCAAAAATTTATTGGACTCTGGCTATGTTTTATCATCTCGTAGCTCCACTATGTATTTTTCATGGCTATGATCATTTCATTTCATGCAGGCATGGATCCACATTGTATTTGTGGTGGCCATATCCCTAGTCAATATTTTTCATGGATCTGCAGTGTATTGGTCGACGGTCATGCTTAGAGTAATCTCGTATTTCAATCATAGGTATGCATGCCTTGGAAATGCAACATATATTAATAATGTTTGACAATTGTTTGCGGATTCTACTAGGTTCTCCAACTCCACACCCTTGCATTGAATAATTGTAAAGTGTTTCAGCCATCAGTTTCTCTTCTGACCTGACACTTTGGGGGGAAATCTATTACACATAAAAACATCACGTTTAAGTATCTCACCCTAAGTGTCGCAAGTGTCATCAAGTGTCGTATGGATCTTAATAAGTGTTGCATTCACTTTTATATATTTTTATATGTTTTTAAACCCATTGAAACCATTAAAAAACATTTTTCATGATCACTAAGTCATTTTGGAAGAAGAAACCCATCTTTTCAAGGCCATAAACACATTTTTTACTTGAAAAATCAACCATTTTTGGGTCATTTTTGAAAGGTAATGTACCCGTGACCATTTTAGGGGAGTTCTACCCCATAGATCAATACCTCATTTACCTTATTTAGGGATCATTTATCTAGGATCAATGCTCTGTCTCTAACTATAGGGGAGCATTGATTTTGGCTGGAGGAAAATTTGGAGAATCCCGCCTCTTTCTAAAGGACAACTCTTGGAGATGAGGTTGGTATGGATCAAATGCTATCCTATGGAACTATTCTAGGATTATATCCTAACCTAAAAGAGACATATCCTCAACTAATCCCCAAATATACTCATGGTGGTGAGCCTCCCAATCCTATAAAAGGAGGTCATTCCAAGGTGAAGAAGAGGAAGCTTTGGATATCAAAATTATTATCTTGGGAGCATCGTGCAATGAATGGAGGAGGGGATATTGGAGGAATGTTGCATCATCATCCATTTTTGTAATTATTCTCTTTGGGTTCTCATTTTAATAATATAGTTAGCCTATTTCCTTTTAGTTTGTGTATCTTTACATATGCTTGTCTACTATAGATGAATTTGCTTAATATAATGTGGTAGAGTAGGAGGTTCCTTTTTTTCTCTTTTATATCCTTTGTTTTTCAGATATCAAGTTGTGCGAAAGAGTTTGGATATGAAGCTCAAAGTGGAGCAGTGAGGAAAAACACCAGAAATAGGTACGATCATGTTTTATCCTTCTCTCTTTTCAATTACTTAAACAAGTGTCAAAGGGATGTTAGTTTTCATTTGTATATTTCTATATTGGTATAGGGGTCATTAATACAAGGGAATATCCACCTATCTACAGGGGGATTATTCTGTAACAAGTAGGGTTAAACATTAAAATAGTTTTACGAAGATAAGAGTGCATGCTTCCAATATACTTAAAAAGAGTTTCATGGGTATACAATGGAATCCCTAATGATAATTCCTTCTTTTTGAATTATTTTGTGTATGCATGAATATTTTGGCCTTTACCCTATCTTAGATGTTTCAATTCTATCATTTCCATTTTCATATGTTCCAGTGGATATAATTTTTTTCGTATAGCCTTAGTAAACTTATCCCAAGAAGAAATGACTTTTCCCTTTTCAACAAGATAAACGTGCATCTTACTCTCCCACCATATTAAGGCTATGCTACTTAGTCAAAGAGTAACTAACTGTATCCTTGCATATTCATCCATGATATTTTGAACCCTGTAATATACCTCTATTTGGTTGATCCAGGTGTCCAATTTATTGACATTCAATTCCCCATCATAGGTCGGCAATTCAAACTTGAGATCGAACTTTAATACATAAATATTATGATTATAATTATTAGAGGCCTTCTTTCAATGAGAAAAATGTTCACTTTCTTCAAAATAAGACAATGATAATGAGGATGGTGAAGGGGGATTTGAAGGTCCACCACCTTCACCTCTTCCTTCTCCTTTTACTAAATATTATCCACTTATGGAATTTTTAGTTCCTTGTTGAAAATCATCTCTTATCTCTCTCATCAAGCGAAGTGTATCCATAATTTATTATGGACTCATGGGAGGATCTTCTCATTACTTTCCTTCGGAATCCATCTTATGCTTACAAATTATTCTTTCAATTTAAAACTTATAACTTGCAATCTCTCCTTTACCAAGTTTGAGTTTGTCTCTTGTAAGAATTCACTTGCAATAAATTTTCAAATCTCGCTCTGATACCAACTTGATCCAAAAAATCCTCGAATGTTGATTATTTCAAATACACATAAATATATACTTTATCTTCAAAATATCAATGACTCCATATTGAATTTATTTTCGAATAAATTTCATATAAACCTTGATGTGCTTGGTCCACTTCCTCTATTGATGATAAAGAAATTGTTAATTTTCCTTACCCGACCAACAAATAGGTCCTCATCCAAGGTAGAGGACATATCCTTAAGTGGAATTGTGATTAGTTCTATCTCTTTCCCAATCTAATTTTGTGTAACCAATAAGATCCAAGGAAGATCTTGTTGCATAGTGTATACTGAAACTGGTAGTCCCATTGACATATCTAAGAATCATTTTTCATGACTTCCAATGAATGTCATGAGGTTGTTACATGTACCTAGAAATTGATCCAACTGCATAAGAGATATCTAGTCAAGAGTGTGTAAGTTACAAAAACTTCTACACCAACTATTGATATCTAGTACAATCAACCAAAGGTGATGCACAAACATCCTCTAGTCTAACCCTTGACTGAAAGGGTGTTGGAGATGGCTTGCAATCTGTCATATGAAACATATCAAGTAGATATCTGACATAATTGTAATAAGAAATATTTATTCCTAAATCATTCTGGTTGATTTCAAGAGCCATAAAGTAATGTAGCAATCTCATATATGTCATAGAAAACCTGTGATGCAAAGTGGTCTTCACTACAAAAATGGAGGAGGTTGAGCTCCCTATGATGAGTAAATCATCTACATATAGAAATATCAATAGAATAGAATCTATATTCCTCATCATATACACATTAGGATATGATATACACCTAATAAAAACTCTAGAGATAAGATAAGAGTCCATTTTAGCATACCATTCCCGAGGTGTTTGCTTAAATCCATACAATGACTTCCTCAACCTGAAAACGAATGATGGATCCTGAAAAATATCCCTATGGATGCTCCATATATATATCTGCATTAATATATCCATGTAATAATGCATTCTTCACATCTGTATGGTGTACCTCCCACTTTATAGGTGTTGCAATATCTAGAACTAACTGAATGGAATCAATCTTGGCAACCAATGCAAAATTTTCCTCATAGTCAATGCCTTATACATGTGAAAAACCTTTAGCTACTAACTGAGCCTTATAATTTTTAATGTATCCATCAACATCCCCCTTTGTCTTGAAAATACACTTACATCTAACAAGATTCATGTTGGAATGTAGAGGAACCAACTCCCATGAGATGTTCTCTATTAGGGAATTGTACTCCTCTATCATAGATTCCACCCAATGGGGGTTTCCATTACCCTCTACATAATATTGAAGGGTTTGATACAAGTACCATATAAAAATAAATAGGAATCAATGGCTCCATGATATTAAAATATTGCAGAGGCTCAAAAAACATACATCTGGTTCTTCGTGGATCGATAGGATCACCCACTAGATCACTTGTTACCTAAAGAGTTTGTTGTGCCCATAATGGTCGATGTTATAGACCTAAAACTTCTTGTTTCTGATCAGAATTATTAGATATATACCTGAAACTTCTTGTTTCCTGCAAGAACTCTCAATATGGAACCCCTTGTTACAATAGGAACACTTTGTCTTCTACTTATTTCCTTTGTATTCCTTGGAACGAGAACTCTCATCTATGGAATTTTATTTACCTTCCTTCTTGTTCTCTTTCTCCTTCTAACCCTTGTTCTTCTTCTTATTCTTCTTTGAAATTCCTTGAGTTGTAAGTGCATGGGGCTTGGAATTCTTAAGTGCCTCTATTTGGATGAAAATTGTGTTCTCATGGATAAGTGACTCCATGAAATCATCTAGGGATAGAATATTCCATGTAGACCCCATAGCTAACCTAGTAGTATGAAAAGAAGAAGTGTAGAAATAATACTTTGGTCCTAGTTTTGTTAGAATTTAAAATATTAATTGTTCATATTTCTTATAAATTCCACAAGCCTTAAAATGAGAAAGAAAAAATTTAAACTTACAGAAGTAGTCCTTTATGGTCTTGAAATCTCTTGGATTTAATGCATGTAGATCATTCTCCACTTGATGACTTTTTATATTGTATTTCTTTCCTAGCAAATCCTTTAACTTTGTCCAAATATCATTAGGAGTCTTTCAAGTATAAACATGGAAGAGAAGATCTAAATATATTTTCAAGCACAATAACCCATAGTTTTCATCCATTTTGTTAAAGTATTTTGATTTCTCTATGAATGAAGCAGGCTAGACCTGATTCCCCATGGTGATAATATACAAACCCTTGCTTCGATGTAGAAGCTCTCTCTTGGGATTTCATTAAAAGTAGTTGAAGGGTGTCAAGATCACTGAAGAAGATGGTTGATCCATATTTCTCTATGGGTTGTCCAATATGATATGTCAACATGAAATAAAAGTGAATACTCCCTCATAATAATGGATATGATACCATGTAGGATTAAACCACAATCCAAGACCTAATAGTGAGAAGTAAATACTACACTAGCTAATTGCAAAAGAGAGAGAGGAGAGAGAAACAAATAATCAATCTTCACACAAAAGAGACTAAGAAACCAACTCTAATCACAATTGTATTGATCATTGATAACGAGTACAATATATAGGACTCTCCACATGAGGATTAATTCACAACTCTACATGAAGTCAACATGCATTCCATAATAGAAAAATCTCCTAGAATAAGACTAGAGTCCAAGAATGGAACTAAAGTCGTAACAGAGTGAGAATTTGTTAATTATGGAAATTCACTAAATAAGTGAAGTGATTTAACTCCAAGTATTAAATGGGTAATGCAAACTTCCTTAAGAGGATAATATTCTTACTAATGTGCGATCTATAGCCATGAAATAGGAAATATCTCCTAAAATTAAGGAAATAGGAATTATCTCCTAAAAAATAGGAATTATCATGATGGTAGCTAAAAAATAGAAATTGTACTAATGGTGGTTTATGAGCCCATCGTTTTGGAAACCCGTGGTATTTTCCCATGGTATTGCATATATGAATCCACCGAATAAAAATAGACCTGCTATAAATAGACATGTTATAAATAGCAATCCTCCTAAATAGTAGGAAAAATGGAAAAATGAGTATGTCACTAAGTATGTAATTGAGCATGTACCCCAACATTATAAACTGTTAGAGGAATCACATTTGAGATTTTGAGGAGGCATAGCTCATTGGGTTGCATTTTATAGACACGACTTGGAGAGATGTTGAAGTAGTTATAATATAAGTGGCACAAAGAGTTTGTGGGTTATTTCAATATATAATCAGTCCCCCCATGATGAAATCTTGATCTACACATAAAGATGAATGGTTTTGCATGACTTCATTAAAAAATACAAGTGTAGAAGAAAGAGAATGCTCTTATTTTGAAAAAGGTCTTTAGGATTGCAAGGGTTAAAATAAGAGGATGTGCATTGAGAGGAAGTGCCTAAAACACTCTTTACTTCTTGAACATGTAGTATACGATCATCATCTTATTACGTTGAGAGGCGTACACCTATTGGAATTGGGCACAATTAATGATCTTTTAAATATAAATCTTAATCTTATGGATAGCAATTGAATATGCTCGCATATTCTTCGCTGTCCTCCCAAATCAATGAATGAGATTTAATATTCATATATTTCTTGCATTTATAAATGCAGATGTTTCCTTGTTTACTTTTTCACTTTTACTTAATATGATTAATAATTTACCGCCTTAACCAAATTGCCACATTTTCTCAATTAACAAATATTAATATGTATAGAATACCTCATTGTCACATTAAGGTGTTTATTAGGGATTAATCATGTGGATAACAAGTGTCATATTTTCCCATGTATTTATCAATGTGAATTGATAAACTAATGGATGCCACATTTGTCCTCAGTTTCAACTAACGTAGCCATACACAAGCTCGATGCATTAGCTAACTCCTTAGGCATGCGATGCATCTCTCATATTGGGGAAATCATTTCATTTTTGTTTGTATGGGTGTGGTTAAGCTAGCATTTGGCACACTCGCTATTTAAAAAAAAAACCAACCCTAAACAATACGACTCCATTTCAAGATGTTAGACGCAAGAAGTTCAGAGACTTTGAGGGGTTATGGATCAAAGGGTTTGGCAAGGAAATCAATGCATTGCAGGAAATCTCTCCACCATTTTTATAACTACTCTTTGTGCAAACTTTTTTTTTTTGTTGTTAATTTCATTTTTTGAAGTATTAACTGTATGTCGAGTGTAGATTTACATTTATGAAGGAAAATAGAGAAGTTTCAAGGCACGAAGATGACTATTGCCAACAAAATGAAGCATGACGGGGCAGAGAAGTTCTTTAGTGGATCCATCTATTTAATGGCCTTCGGGGCCAAAGATTACATCAATAAATATTTGTTTTCCATCATGGATGATTCCTGGAAATAAAATCCCTACGATTTCATTGTTTATCTTTTCTTCACATTGGGCCAACAACCAATGGTGAGTTTTAAGGAACCCTAAATTGAAAACTATCATCATCGACCAATGGTGAGTTTTATAGAACCCTAAATTGAATAATAGCATCATCGTTGATCCTCCTATTATTAATATTGATATATAAAATGGAGTAGATGCAACAACATTTAGGCATCGGAAAGTTGCTCTTCACAATATTGGGACGTGTGGGATGCATTCCACTCCATTTCAATATTATAATATTTTGAGTTTGTAATATTGAAGATTACTCTTAGTTTGTAATATTTTAAGTTTGTAATAT
>CBVK0101537484.1:0-11323 GCA_900067695.1 Picea abies | reverse complement strand
GCAGAGTTCCACAGAGGAGTTTGGAATATATGGGGTCGATTCCACTTGGGATTTTTTTGTGGATGCTGTAAAGGAACAATATTACCCTATTGGCAACTATGAGGACCAGTACATGAGATGGACCACACTGCGACAAGAGAGGGGCCAAGCAGTGTTGAATTTCACCAATACCTTCCATACCTTATGCACCAAACTAGGTATCAAAGACTCCGAACGACATTTGGTTCTGGAATATCGTGGGGCTTAACATAGATACATCCAAACTGAAATGGAGTTTTTGGACATCTCATCACTTGGTGTTGCCTATCGATATGCTGTTAAAATCGAGAAGAAATTTAAGCACCAGAACAAATGGGATTTTGGGTCTGCAAATCCACAACAACCAAAGTATGACAAAGACAGCCCTAAAAAACATTCTCTCGAAGACCAGTCCAAGCCACGGGAAAAGAAGGGTCACAGGAAGACAAAGAAGGACAAAATGGTGCGATTTCCACAAAAGCCCCTGGCACAACACCAATGAATTTCACTCAAAACAGTCATTGGTGGTCGAGATAAAAAACAACGAGCCGAACCCTGATTCAAAATCTGATTCTGAAAATACTGGTAAAGGACAGATCATTGACCTTGACCCCACTACTATTGTCAAGACCGCAACAATTCAACTAGAAGAACCAACTGATCCTAAAGAGGGGGAGTGATTTTTCATTCATAGATGTGGGTGAAGGGGAAACCGTTGCATTTTATTGTTGATAGAAGAAGCCAGAAGAACCTCATCTCAGCAGAGGGCATCAAACAGTTGGGATTGTCAACAACACCACACCCACAACCATACAACATCGGGTGGCTTTGCCAAGGACGAGATCTTCATGTCAGCCAACAGTGTCAATTTTCATACAACATCCAACCCTTCAAAGATGGGGTATTATGTGATGTTGCCCCACTGGATGTTTGTGATGTTCTCTTGGGCCAGCCATATATGTGGAAGCTCCACGCTATTTATGAGTCTCGACCCCGTAGTGTCATTGTTACTTTGGGGGGTCATCTCTACAAAATACCAGAGGTAGTTCTGACTATTGTCCCACCTAAACAGTATCGCAAGGTAGTATCTCATACTAAAAAATTCATCTTCTCCACAATCTGTTCAAAAGGGGAACAAAAGGATACTGCAACCACTACAGCCTCAACCCAAGCACCTTCTATCCACCAGAAGCAGGTCAACAAGGTTGCAACAAAGCACAAAGATTCCTTCTGCACATAGTCATCTCATGTAGCCAGACTGGTTAAAAAGTTCCAACCCTTCTATCCATAGGTTCGTGATGACCTTCAACAAACCAAGCAGCACGACGGTTCCAACAAGGCAAGCAACTCACCAAGATTCAGATTCAGTAATTGCTTTCCCCTCTCCCCCGGGAAATCAATGCAATGGAGACGATTGCTTCCTAAGGAGGGAGGATTGATCCAGGTGGATATCGGTGGCCACCCACCTTCTCCAACTGGTCCAAAACATGTTTCTGGCAATTTTGGTAATTTACTATTTTTAGCAATTTTTAACTTCCGAGGCCATTTTGAGGCCCTAAATGATGTTTTTTGAGAAAATGGGGAGCAACATGGATGATAAATCGATGTTGCTCACCCAAAATTTGTATTTCTCGGATAGATCTTTCCAACAAGCTATTGAGCGCACCAAACGGAGATCGTATGCAAAAGTTACGCCCCTGGGAAGTTGACGTATCAACTACCCCCATTGGGGCCCACAAACCTTTTGGCTTTTCATCTTCCGGGGTTAGGGTTTTGGATTTTATTTATTTTAAAAAGGCCTTTAGAGCCTCATTGTAATAATCATCTTCTTGGGAATGCGAGTAGTCGTCACATCTCTTCTCAGAGATAAGCTACCACCATTCTAGCGAGTCTTTCACTCTATACTTTTACAGTCTCTGTACATTTATTTCATTAATAGAAATCGTGTATTACTGTATATCTGTGACTCTTGTTTTATTTTCGCTATATCTCTGTTATATTGTTGTCTCTCTTACAATATCTCTAAACATTTCTGTGTTATATCTCCGCTCTCATTTCGTGCCAAAAATAATCTGGATCAAGATTCTCATTGGAAAGTTGGTAAGAGGATCTTAAGATACATTGCACGTACAACCACTTATGGTTTGTGGTACACATCTTCAACAAACAATATGCTTACAGGTTATACCGATAGTGATTATGCAGGAAGTATTGACGACAAAAAAACAACTTCGGGCTATGCTTTTGTTTTTGGAAAGAATTTGATTTCATGGGCATCTAAGAAGCATCCCATAGTTTCTATCTCTTCTGCAGAAGCAGAATATGTAGCGGCAATAACAACAACATGCCATGTAGTTTGTCTTAAAAGGATTTTGATGGATTTTGGATATACGACAAAAGAACCTATTTCGATTTTTTGTGACAATAACTCTGCCATTTCCTTGTCGAAGAATAATGTGTTTCATCAGAAAAGAAAACACATTGATACTCGATTTCACTTCATTCGTGAACTCGTAAAACATGGTGACATTTTCCTCAAATTTTGTGGTTCTAAAGCTCAACTAGCTGATATCTTCACTAAACCTTTGGGAAAAATTGTTTTTCAATTTCAACGTCAAAGTTTAGGCACTATTGATAATGTAATCCTCGAGATTAAGAGAGAGTGTTAAGAGTTGTAATCCTGTGAACTAAATTAGTTAGTGAAACAATTTTTGTAGTTACAACCGTAAAACTGTAAAATGAATAGTATTTAAATAATCAATATGAAATGGATTCAGTGCGTTCACTCTTAATAATTTTCAGGTTTTCTTCTTTATTATTGTTTTCATGGTATCAGAGCAAGTTTGGAGCAGAGAGTCTGCTGGTGTGCACCCACTCCCAGATCTTGAAGAATACCCGCTGAACGTTGTTCAACAGTGTGAATACATTGTTGTGCCTGCGACCGTTGTTGTTTGTGCCCACTCCTAGAAGGTTTTTTTCGTAAGGCTGCATAAGCTGCAAACTATGACCAGAAGTTGTTCCCTGTGTAAGGCTAAATATTTCTTGATTTTTTCAAAAGATTTTTCATCTATTTTTCTGCCAACTATCTTGTTGTTCAAATGTTGCCCAACTATCTTGTTGTAGATTGTTGTTCAAACTCATTTTTCATCAAAGTATTTGGAGTTTAGTTCTTTTCCATTTGAAAAGTGATTTTATACCATTGGGGTTTTGGAGTTATATTTAATTGTGGCTGGTATTTTGGAATTAGAAAAATAATGTCTAGTTCTTGGTCAATTCAAGCACCAACTTTAGTTGGTTCCAATTATGATTTTTGGAGTGAGAAGGTGAAAGCCATTTTTCAAGGTTAGGGATGTTGGGATTATGTTGAAACAAGGTTCATATAACCTGCTACAAATGTCGTTGCAGTTATGACTGTTGTTCAAAGAAAAACATTAGCGGAACTTAAGAAAAAAGAAGGAAAAGCCAAATCATATATTTTAGTTTCTTTAGATGATTCTATATTTCCTAAAATTATTGGTGCCAAGAATACTAAAGAAGCATGGGATATACTTAAGTTATCTGATAAGGGTAATGATAAAGTGAAAACTGTGAGACTTCAAACCCTTAGAACTCAATTTGAAACCCTCAAGATGAGTGAATCAGAAAGTGTTGATTAGTTTATGACTAAAGTTATGGGTATTATTAATCGACTTAGGATTAATGGCGAAAAAGAACTCACAGACCAAAGAGTTGTTGAAAAAGTTCTTAGAAGTTTACCTAAGAAATTTAAAATGGTAGTTACTGCTCTTCTTGAGTCGAAAGATCTAACTCATTTTTATATAGAAGAATTGACTAGTTCATTGTTATCTCATGAAGAAAGTATGACCTTGGATCTTGGTACTTTAGAACATGCATTTCAGACTAAGGTGTCCATGGACAGAGGCAGAGGCAGAGGTTTTCATGGACGTAGTCACTATAGAAGAATTGATTGGTTCATTGTTATCTCATGAAGCAAGGATGACCTTGGATCTTGGTACTTTAGAACATGCATTTCAGAATAAGGTGTCCATGGACAGAGGAAAACGCAGAGGTTTTCATGGATGTGGTAGAGGACTTTCTCAAACAAGAGATAAACCTAAACAAACAAAAGATAAGTCAGAGCAGTCAAGATCGTCTTCACAAGATCATGGTCAGAGAAAGACAAATAAATCAGAAATTCAATGTCATTATTGTAAAAAGTTGGGTCACCATATATCTGAATGTCATAAGTTGCAGTTTGGAAATAAAGATAATGTCACAGAAAGTGAAACATTTGATACTTTGTTTCTTTCATGTCAAGTATCTCAACAAATTCTTGACAAGAATGTTTGGTTGCTAGATAGTGGATGTAGCAATTATATGACTAGTCACAATTATTTACTTTCTAATCTTGATACATCTCTTATTACTACAATTAGTTTGGGTGATGATCATTCGATCAAAGCTTCAGGAAAAGGTGTTGTGCCAGTTTTAACAAAGCAGGGTGAAGTGAAAAATATTCCTGATGTTTACTATGTACCAAATATCAAACACAATTTGTTGAGTGTAGGGAAATTAATGGCACATGGTTATGATGTTACTTTCCACAGCAACACTTGCACAATTCTTAATCCAACTAAAAGACTTGTTGCAAAAGTCCCTATGACAAAGAACATATTATTTCCATTAAAAATGAGAAGTGGGAAGATGTATGCATGTAATATTTATAATGTGACTGAAACTGAGTTATGGCATTATCATTATGGTCATTTACCAGTCAAAAGTATGAGTTTGTTACAAAGACAGTCTATGGTGACAGGATCGCCTCCTTCGATTAATCAGATTCCTTCTTGTGAAAGTTGCATAGTAGGAAAACACCAGCGAGATAGTTTTCCATCATCTTCTTATAGAGCCAAAGAGTGATTAGAGTTAGTTCACACAGACTTATGTAGACCTATGCAAAATCAGTCGATTGGTGGAAGTTTTTATTTTATGTCATTTATTGATGATTGTAGCAAGAAATTTTGGGTTTATTTTCTCAAACACAAATCTGAGACTTTCACTCAATTCAAAGAATTCAAGGTTGAAGCAGAGATAGAATTGATGCAACACACTACACTATTGAAGTGTATTCTATTAATATGAATATGTATAGTTACATAATATGGTTACAAGATGTTACGGAGTTACCAACTCCTGTAACGGTAAACTAACTAACTAACTAGTTAAAGATGTAACTAGGTACTTTCCTTAACAGGATGTACTAGCTGATATCGCTGCATTACTAGTCTTCATCTTCAGAGGGAAGAAGGAGATGATGTATTTTTGGCCTACTCCTGGCAATGCAGTAGAAGGAGGTTTACCATTCAATATATCTATGAGTTCATGATCTCCGTCAACTAATTTTGATAACCTATGGCCACAAGGAAGCACATGACCTTTTTGAAACTGCGTGTTAAGTTTATAAACATGAACATAATTAAGACCTTCAGATATTGACTGGGTATTTTTGTTGCCACCCGGATTTGGTTCAGATGGTGCAACATCCACCTCCTCAATAAGAAGATTGGGATGATCAGACATATTTTTATGAGTTTGCTTGCTCATAATATTCCTCTTGAGGACCCTTCCTGCATGGACTGGTCTTTCATTCAATACTAGCGTCATGACTGAAATGAAGAAGAAGAGCACAAAAAATTCAGTTGTCGTCTTCATGACCGATCTCCGATAACAAAAAACTTGGAAAGTATTGAAAATGTCACTGCAGCTGCCTCTCACCCAAATCGAATGTAATCAAATTTGGTATTCAAAACAGAACAAGAAAGATGCAAATTGCAATAGGAATACAACCAAGGGATCGTATTTATATAAAAAGGGGTAAGGGAAGGTCTGGGGAACGAGATATCATTTCTGAATAGTGCACCAAATCAACAGCTGTTGGGAAGTCAAAACTTAGAAAAACCTGAAATCTTTGTTACCCAAAACTTAAGACTTGACCGATTCCTGAAATTCACTACTTCACATAATTCTAAGAGTTGGCTATGCGCATTGCAAAACTTAGACGGCCTTTTGCATTCTTTGATAACAGAGTTTGACGAGGAAGAGGCAAGTCCTAACAAGCATGCATAGTGGAGCATCGCACTTTCACGCGGCCAAATCAAGTGTTCACCTCGCCGCCCGACAATCGGATGCTCTGCCAATTATTTCTGGAGCGAGGTTTGACGAGGTTTACATTGCAACAAGTTAAATAATCTCACATAATTTCATTGATTGTCAACTTTTTGCTGCCTTGCTGTTTTGAATGGAATGGAACCAAGTGTTTTCATATGCAACAGTCAAAGCTTTGACTTTCTTCGACAAGGACAATGGATTATGCAATCATAACATTGAGTTGTGAGGACTATAATGTAGGCATAATGCAACTCATAGAAATGGAGGAAATGAACTTGAGTAATGGTGAAGAATATGAGAATGATTTGACACTTTTACTAAGCGATGATGTCTTGTTATTAAGAATATTAACCAGATTGCCTCAATACCATTTCCCTAATCACTCGTTTGTCGCATATGGCTCCCTTTCTGGGCCCACTCTGCCACACCATAAAGCTATATGACTGGTCCTTGTTAGAGCATTATTACATGACCAATAGATTCAACACATCGTCCGACATGTTCCCTCCGTCTCTGCAATGTTTTCCTTCAAAATCCTGTGCAAGAGAGTCGCCATACCTATCGATATCGAACGCTTCCATAATATGCGTAGAGGTGTTCAATCCGAGGAGAAATGTATATGCGAGCAAGCACACCAGGCCTTTGAAGAAGGGGTTTGTCCAAACCAAGTAGTAATCTATAGGAAACATATGTGAAAACAGATGCCTGGTTTCAAGCCGACGGACATGAAGATGATAGCTAGGAAAAATGTTGCCTCACAAACATTTCAATCCGAGATCGAACACTAGGGACTTTGCAGGGTATTAAAGAAAGGGAATTCAATAGTATGGTGGTCATCGGTTTGAATTCCATTCCCTTCCAGCATATCTACAGGTTCGTCGAATACATGTCGATAGGGTAAAAGTAAGGTGATAAGCTGGCAAGTTCACAAACCCTAGGGGGAACCAGAAAACAAACGCTGGAATTTTGTAGATTGAGTAATGGTTCATGGACCGTGAAGAGCGCCCAGGAAAAGATTAAACCTTTTTGAAAATTAGTAAGAGAGAGAGAGCACGAACGATCAATCCAGGAGTGATACCGAGGATTCCTAAGGACAGAATGGAGAGAACCCTAATGCTTATGTAGAGAGGGCGTTAGAAGACCTAGGAAGAGGCTCAGATGGGGGCATAGAATAACCAGAAATGATAGGTCTGTCGAGGGACTTTTCTGCACGAGAAGGGAGAGGAAATTCCCTACTAAACAAATGGATAGACTTGTAGGCTGACAGAGGAATGTTCTGCACAACTCGGCTATGAAGACTACAATAGCTCAATTTAGGTCTAAGAATAGAGGCTCCTCTGATACCATTGTTAGAAACA
The DNA here is from genome assembly GCA_900067695.1 of Picea abies. Classification (NCBI taxonomy): domain Eukaryota; kingdom Viridiplantae; phylum Streptophyta; class Pinopsida; order Pinales; family Pinaceae; genus Picea; species Picea abies. Next base: position 3,779 of record CBVK0101537484.1, on the reverse strand, counting down.
CGATTTAGATAAAATTGAATGTGCATTTATTCATGAATATGATACACACACACACACACACACACACACACATATATATACGTTCATGTCACCATTGGATTCACCTTCCAAGGTCTCTTGGACTTCCTATAATCATTACACGAACTTAACTATTCGTGATGTTTGTAATTGTTAAGATCCAAATATATCTACAAATATAATCACCACAAATACTGAATACACAATAGATCCACAAAGCAAGATAGAAGAAACCACACTTTATTATTACCAAACCCTTGAGGTAGGGCAACACCATACAATGGATCCTATTATGGACGAGATCCTCTCCTATTCACTTGCCTCTTCAAGGGGGTTTCCTCCTATTGAGATTTATCTCCAAATACAATACTTCTTTTCATATCCCATTACATTGCTTGAACCCTTTATATAGTGCTACCATCACCTAAGAACATTCTAGAGGAAGAATCTTCTAGAAGTAGAACCTTCTAAGAAGTCCTCTTACATTTATTATATTAGTCCACCTTACATTGAATGACCTCCACTATTATCACTATGGGCCCTCTCGGCCCCCCCACTACCTCTCTAGCTACCTTACATTTGCAAAAATAAAAAATATTTGCCCACAATGTCTGCCAAGGAAAGTGCTCTGATACCACTTGTTAAGATCCAAATAGATCTACAAATATAATCACCACAAATGTTGAATACACAATAGATCCACAAAGCAATATAGAAGAAACCACACTTTATTATTACCAAACCCTTGAGGTAGGGCAACACCATACAATGGATCCTATTATGGATGGGATCCTCTCCTGTTCACTTGCCTCTTCAAGGGGGCTTCCTCCTAATGAGCTTTAGCTCCAAATACAAGACTTCTCTTCATATCCCATTACATTGCTTGAACCCCTTTATATAGTGCTACCATCACCTAAGAACATTCTAGAGGAGGAATCTTCTAAAAGTAGAACCTTCTAAGAAGTCCTCTTACATTTGTTATATCTAACTACCATAGTGGGCCTTATTTAATAATATAGTGGACCTAGCCCACCTCACATTGAATGGCCTCCACTATTATCACTAGCTACCTTATAGTAACCCTAATGGATTGAGTTTCCAACAAGATTAATGGAGAGTGGAAATCCTATTTTGATTTTGGTAGAAATTGTGAATCAACGGAATTTTGGTCATGGGAAAAAAACAAACACATCTTCGAGTCCCTCTTCATTTCTATTATCTTATATGGACGTGAAGTTTGGGGCTATAGCATCTATAGAGAATCATGGATAAATATCAAGATAATAGGAAATTTCAGAACTCTTATCCTGGATTTTAGGATTTTCCTTTTCGCATCAAGTTCTTAGGTGGACAATCTATTTCTTTTTCTCTTACAATTACATTTTGTTTCATATTCTGGAGAGCATGAGTAAACTCTTACAAATTGGTTCCATAACAGAAGATAGAAACAATACCCGACTAAACTAGGTTACAGTTTTGGATTTGTTTAACCATTTGTTGCATTATTGTAGGATATTTCTTCTTATTTACTATTGTCACCCAATATTCCTTTTCCTTTGATGTCGTTATCTTTGAGCTTTCTAGTTCCATTTTGTCTTGATCGGGTGGATATGATTGTGAATCTTTCTCCTTTACTACCATATCATCTTTTTCGTCTTGATCTTCCCATTTTGCATTATCTTGGGGTTCAATCTGGAGATTTTTTGTTGGCTTGAAGGACTCTATATCTCATTTCAACACAAATATCTCTTTCTATGGGTATTCTATACCTTTCTCCAACCACTAAGCAACTTTCTCTTTTGAATCCTCCAAAGTCAAATTTGGATCCTCTTTGGGAGGATCCATGCTTGGTAGATTTTCCTTGATGATGAGCTCATGTTCTTCCTTTAAACCATATAACCACATCTGATCCAGGTGGATATCAGTGGCCACCCACCTTTTCCAACTGGCTCAAAATAGTTTTCTGGCAATTTGGGCAATTTACTATTTTTAGCAATTTTTAACTTTCGGTGCCATTTTGAGGGCCTAAATAAATATTTTTCAGGATAGAGCTTCTCAATGATATCCAAAGGCATTATTGATCCCCCAAAATGAATCTCCTCGAAGATACCTTTCCAACGGTCTATCATACACCTAAAATGGAGATCGTATGCAAAAGTTACGACCCCGGGAAGTTGATGTACTAACTTACCCAAATGGGGCCCACATGAATTTTGGCACTTCATCTCCTAGGGTTAGGTTTTTGGATATCTAGGGTTTTTGGCATTCCTGTTTATTGTAAAAAAGGCCTTTAGAGCCTCATTGTAATCATCTTCTTGCAAATGCGAGTAGCCGTCACATCTCTTCTCAGAGATAAGCAACCACCATTCTAGCGAGTCTTTCACTCTGTATTTTTACAGTCTCTATACATTTATTTCATTAATAGAAATTGTGTATTACTATATATCTATGTTTATGGTTGCATCTCTGATACATTTATGTTATATTATTGAATATTTTCGATATCTCTGTGCATTTCTTTATTATATCTCCGCTCTCATTTCGTGTCGAAAATAATCCAGATCATCATCACTGCAGGTGAGTCTCTAGAAAATTGAATGTAATAAAATGTTTAGTATGTTATGTTGGTATGGTGTTCAAAGATGAATAGGAAAGTCATTGTAACATCCCTAACCACCAACAGGTCGGACAACATCACTTCTTGGACGTCTCTCTTAGCTCTAATACCATTTCGTGACATCCCTGGCCTTAACCAAAAGGCCAGGCCATGCCACCGAATAACCTTTATGCTCTGATACCATTTTGTAAATCTATATGTGTGTGTTGATATTATGGTAGCTGCAGGAGGTATTTACCTCCACATGTAAACCTGACAAGAATAGAATATTCCGGGAAGAAAGAAGAAACCCTAATGAGTTGGCTAATAACCCTAGAAGACCTGTCAGCTCAAGAGGATAAATTGTATTAGGTTATTAGCCTCCAAGAGAAGAAGTCAGCCAAAATAAATAATATATAATGGTATCAGAGATTTATTGACTTCAGGGGGATGCCTTTGTGGTCAAGGGTTTGGCTCGGGACTGTGATAAACCTTGTTATAGTGGGAGATCTGCGGTATTGTTTTTCAAGTGAAAAGAAATGGAAAGCAATTCGAAGATGGAGATCGAGAAGTTTAATGAGAAAATATTTGAGCTATGAAAGCTCAATATGGAAGATCTTTTGGTGGATAGAGATCAGTGGATCGTCATAAATCCAGGTACTGCACCTACAGGAACTTCTACAGTGACTAGAAAAAGATGGATCGAAAGGCAAAGAGCACAATCTGATTGTGTCTCTCCAATTCAGTATTATTGAATGTGTCAGAGGAAGCTACAACCAAGGATTTATGGGAAAAGTTGGGGAAGTTGTATCAGTCTAAGTCCTTGGTAAATAAACTATTCCTGAGAAAGAAGTTGTATAACTTGAGGATGAGAGATGGAGACTCGGTGGCAGAGCATTTGAACGCCTTCAATACTATGGTAAGTCAGTTAGTCTCTGTTGAGATTAAAATTTCTGATGAAGATAAATGTATCAGTTTGTTGTGTTGTTTACCAGACTCGTGGGATAGTCTAGTTGTGGCCATAGGTAGTAATACAACTTATTTGAATTTTGAAGAAGTGGTCTCATCCTTGTTGTCGGAGGAGATGAGACGAAAGAATATGGAAGGACATAGCACAAATGCATTATTTGCAAGAGGACATTCCAAGGAAAGAAATAGATCTAAT
>CBVK0101537481.1:0-12729 GCA_900067695.1 Picea abies | reverse complement strand
TAATTTTGGAAATCTTGAAAAAGAATAAAATAATGCTACATTACAAAGGAGGAATGAATTTCGCAAACATACTAGTTCCAAGTGCAAGGACACTCGGGAAAATTCATCCATGGGTCAAGGTGTCAAGATGCAAAGGCAAAGTGCTACAAGGCTTGCGTATAAGGCATGCTACAAAGGTTCAGTTGAGAGCAACATGGAGCTGAAATTAGGCCAAAACATAGGAATGCAAATGTGATTAATAAGATACAATGATAAATCCCTTCAATGTGATTTTAACGAGCCCAGAGAAGGTAAGCTCGGTGGTTTTTCATTTTTAGAGAGTCTAAAAAAGCGCAAAAGAAGACTCCACCAGGGTACCTTTTTCGAAGGTAGTCTAGTTGGTTCAAAAAAGGGGTAAACTAGCACCGAAAAGATGTCTATTCAAAACCATTTTAATGAGTGTGACAAAGACAAGATCACTCGTCAATCTTTTTAATTTTAAGGAGTCTGAAAAGAAATTAACTATGGACTCACTGTCTTTTTTTAAATTTAGTCTCCTTAGCCCGAAAAAGTAAAATTTACTTAGGAGAACTCTCCTAGCGAGATGAATCTCCTGAGGTATACCTTTTTCCTCCTTAATCTACAGGCCAGAAAAAGGGGTAAATTAATGCTAGTATATATCTTTTTGAACCAATTAACGAGTGTGAAAGAACAAGGTAACTCGACGATCTTTTCACTTTTAAGGAGTTTAAAAAGAGATTAACTATGGATTCCATAGGGAACATTCTTCTGGGCCAATTTAACGAGTGTGAAGAAACAAGGTCACTTGACAATCTTTCCATCTTTATGGAGTCTAAAAAGAGCTTAACTATGGACTCCATGGGGGTTCCTTTTTCATAAATTTAGCCCCTTAGGCCTGAAAAAGGGGTAAACCTATACCTGAGAATACTCTTCTAGCGAAAAAAAAGTTCTTAGAGTATACCTTTATTCGTACAGTTGACCGTCGAGACGGAAAAAGGGGTAAACTACCACCGGACATACGTGCCTTCAATTTTTAGTTTGGCAAGCGTGAAGGACAACAAGATCGCTCGACAATATTTTTATGTTTATAGAGTCTGAAAAGGGCTTAAATAAGACTCATTTTTGTTTCTGAGAGTCCCAAGGATGAGGTCAAGAGTGATGATGAATCATGCAAATGAGGCTCAAATTCGTAATCAGGGCAAGACTAAAAATGACTCCCAAGCCTAAAGTCATTGAAAGCGGCATGGATACCAAAATGCAACCAAGATCTACCTAGGGAATCCATGATGGGGTAGGCTCTACCACCAAATTATGACACTTCTTCAGCAGAGTGACGATTCCATGTCGTAGCTCAATGGGATCAATCCTATGGTAAAGTGTAAAAAGACAACAAGATGCAAAGAGTGGAGGTGGAATTCTAACTTAAATGCAAACAATTGGAAAAACAACATTTTACCAAATGACCTTAAAAGTGACCCATCTCCCAAAAGGTTCTCCAAACCAAAAGTGAAGTGTATCGTATCATCCAATGAGAAACTCAAGAACCATGCTAAATGATTTTCAAGCCAGAAAAAAAGACAAAACGGTTCGAAAAAATGACAAAAAGGGCCAAAAAAGTCTATAAATATAAGCTTGGCAGCTCTTTATCACCATTGCGAATTGAGAATTAACCAAAAATCCAAAAACACCCATTTTCTTAAAAAATTGATTACGGAGCTTCAGTGGACGAAATGAACTTCCGCTCAGACCAAGTAAGTATAAATTAACCCCTCTTGGGGAGGCGCACTCTTAAAAAGGTGTGGCCCTGCATGTACGTGGGTTGTCCAAGGACAACCCGCATATGCCCATGGGAAGAAAACAACCTGCCCGTGTTCATACGTGACTTTTCTCAACATAGCCCACGTACACCCTCAAACACATGGAAAATATTGAAAAACAGGGTTTTAACTCTCTTTTGAACTTGTCAATTTGTAGGATGTACGTCCATTTGAGAGAAAGGGAGAATGAAGACATTGATTCTTTGTTCTCATAAGACCCTGCTACTCTTGCCATATTAGCACAATGTGGGTTGTTGAAATTATTCCAGTGTCCAGTCATGAGGGAACAACCTAGGCTACTAAACACCTTGGTAGATTACTAGCACCCAAATGATGAAGCATTTATGCTTGAGGTATAGTCGTTGACTCCAACGACTGAGGATATTTATTTTTTGAATGGCCTCTCAAGGAGAGGGGAACCAATCAACCTTCATTATTTTCCTCCTGGGCCTCACAACAGAGTTCAATTGATCAAGCTACACTACGAGGTTGGCATAGATAAAGTGGGCTATTAGGTGTTGATCCACAAAATTTCCAACCTATCACTCCAAGTGATAGTTTTACTTATTGGGAGGATCATTGGATCCACGACCTTACATTAGACCTCCCGAGCACACATGCATTGTGTGGTACAGTGCTTAAATACACGAGTGTTCGACTATAGCACAACCATGCTAGATTGCATGAAGAGACAACTGACAGAGTGTGATGTGCGGAATAACAAAAACTTTGGGTTTGAGACTGTTTTGTGTTCCTTTTTCTTTGAGAGGGTACCCAGTCTCATTTTGTGAGAGACAGTATGAGGGCATGTTGCCTCTCTCCCAGCAGTGTGCATATGGGTGGCTCTATTTCCATGACAGTGGGGAGGGAGGACCATTGAGGCCTTCAACGATGATTTTTTCGACTGGTGGTCTCGGTAGATTCCGGATATAGAGGACTACCCCTATGCTAGGATCAACTTATCTAGGGATCCTGACATGCCCGTACCTCCTGGAGCAGAACGAGGAGAGATAGGTATGGTTGTTTTTTAGTTGTTATTTACTTTTTATTTCTTTATATATATCATCTTTTTATGCGTACCAGAGTATATGACAACTATGTATCTGTTATGTACAGATGTGGGACCAGTGCATCCAACAGACTTCTCGAGGACCAGGCGACATCCTTGACTAGAGGTAGGACTAGCCGAAGCCACTGAATCAGTAGCAACAGCAGGGGGAGATCCAACCAGAGAGGATGAGAGAGTGTTGAGATGAGTGGAGCAGAACCTCACCACGATCACTCACGCAGTCCCTATGGAAGAGATCGAGGATCTTCCAGAAGTGATGCAACCTCACGTCGTTGGGGTGCCAAGGACATGGGTCCAAATATTCCGGCGTTTGGAAAACACCGTGGTTCACTATGTAAGGGCCAACAGGCCCCATCCTTAGCTTAGGATGGACTAATTATGTGCCGAGGGCACTTTTTGTATATTTTTTAGGGCGTAAGCCCTGTGATGTGTACTGGATATATACTTTTGAGGTGCTTGCGCCCACCTATGTACTCTAAAACTTTTGAGATATATATGCGTATTTACATCTTTTATTTCTTATGGGTTACATTTATTTACAAATGTATTTACATGTGCATGTGTGTGATTTTCCTTACGTGTGTGCAATATGCCAATCTAATACATGATTAGCTAGAGTATCTGTGATTTGATTCAATCTCCTAGGAACATGGATATACATAATGTAATCAAAGCTTATTTCTAAGAGACGTACCCTAAGGAACCGTCGGTGTAGAGTGGGATCGTAAATGCATTAAACCCCATTTAACTGGGACACAACCAACTGAGTGTCTAAATAGACCTGAAGGTGATAGATACCATGCGACAAGGAGTCACGAAGCAACTCCATCACTACATTGTATTTGGTGAAATTATTTGTAGATTCGCCTAAACATATACCTCCAAATGATAGCAACTAACCCTGAGGTGTGAAGATCACCAAAGATGTGGAAGCAAGCCTCCGAGTGTGGTGGCTACCACTGTCCGCAAACACAATGAACACCTCTGATTCACTTGACATCTGCCATAGTGAAAAAGAATGACATCAAAAACTACAAATCCATAAAAATAAAAGACAAAAACTAAACTGTATAAGAACTATACATATGTACAAGAAGTCACCCAAGCCGACCCACCTACGAGTAATACTTCTTTAGGTAAAGCCCATTTCTAGGCTCTGCCAAAGCATTTCCCTAAAATTCTACTAGACGATAAGTGTCCTTCTTTAGTACCTCCTTCATGATGAAAGGTCTAAACCACATGGGTTTGAACTTGCCTGCTCCCAGTGGATCCTTATCTTGGTCATAGACCAAGACAAGGTCTCCTTCAGAGAAAATTCGAGGACGAACGGACTGATCATACTGACACTTGACTCTTTTCTTGTGAGCCTCGTTAGCCAATGTTTCATCTCGACGCTACTAATCGAGATGCTCGAGATATAAAAGACGCTCTTCAAGCTGTGAAGTATCTGGAAATAACTGTACTACAAACTTTAAAAATGGGATTTGACACTCTATAGGAAATACTACATCTAGCTTGTAAATGAGTTGAAAAGGTGAGAAATTGGTTGCAATCTTAACATACATTTGGTAGGTGCACAATGCTGAGTACAACATCAAATGCCAATTTGATTTGGCAGAATTGATTGTTCGCTGCAGAATAGCCTTGAGAGATTTATTCACAGCTTCCACTTGACCATTTTCTTGTGGGTGGTAGGGTTATGAATGCTCTTTCCTCAAACCAAGATTTGACATTAACTCGGACATCATTTTATTCTGAAAGTGACTCTCATGGTCAGTGACAATCTCCTGCAGGATGCTGAACCTTGTTATTATCTGGTTAAATAAAAAGCGAGTTGATGTCTCGCCATCATATTTGAACGTTGGCATAGCCTCGACCCACTTTGTGAAGTAGTCTACTGATATGATGATATAATGGTTCCCTATGGCTAAAGGGGGGTTACATGTAGTGTATTCAATCCCCCACTTGGTGAAGGGGCCAACTGTAATAACGGGAAACATAGAGGCCGGGTGTGCCCTCATCTTCCGAGAGAAGATCTGACACAGGTGGAACTTCTTGACCGATTCAATGCAATCTTCGATTAACATCGACCAAAAGTAATCGGCTCGTAGAATATTTTGGGCTGTTTCCAACCCAGAAAAATGACCACCACATGCTCTAGTGTGGAAATCGTTAAGCATGAGTTCCACTTCTTCATGAGTGAGACACCGATAAAGGATGCAATCTATACCTTGATGATACAAAGTGTCTTCGAGAATAATATAGTTTTTTTCCTGATGGCGTATACATCAATGCTCATCACGAGAAGCAGAGGTGGGGCACTTCAAAGTATGGAGATAGAATAGTATATCTCCATACTAGGGGTCCGAAGATGCGATCGAAAACATATCTCCTGTAATAGGTGAATCTTCGGGTATAACATCACCTAACTCGACCAGAACTTCCAAGATGAGTTCCGCAAAGACCATCAACTTTTTGGATTTCGTCGAAACAAAATCCAAGTCAAATTCCTGGAGAATAACTATCCATCTACTAATATTTCTGCTGATTACACATCCTGGAAATACGTATTGGAATGGATTCACAACGACAATGATGGTGGTCTTGCGAAACACGATATAGTGACAGAACCATTGGCTACATGTGTTGCTGCCAACACAACTTTCTCAACATGGGAGTAATTGAGTTCTGGTCCAACTAGGCCTTGACTCAGGTAGTAAATCACGTTCTCTTCAAGAAAATCATCTTCTTGAACCAAGACCATACTGATGGTTGACTCTGCAGTGGCCAAGTACAATAATAAATCTTTATTATAGTTGGGTGGCCAAAGTAGAGGGGCAGACGTGAGGGCAAGTTTCAATGCTTCGAAAGAGCACTGAGTGGATTCATCCCAATGTAAATGAAATCCGTTCTTCAATAAACACAGAAGCCCTTTTTTTATCTCGACGTAGTTTGCGATGAAACACCGTAGAAAGTTTTCTTTTCTCTGTAAACTCTAAAGCCGAGGGACTGTGCATGGGGGAGGAAACTGAACTATCACCTCAACCTTTAGAGGATCGACCATGATCCCTGTTTTTGAAACTATGAAACCTAACAAACGACTTGATGTCACACATAAACTACATTTTTTTGGATTCAAGCGAATCTAATAGTAGCGACATCGCTCAAAGATAAGTTAGAGGTGTGTGGGATGATCAACTCTATAATGAGATCATGACACTAAATCATCAAGATAAGCCTCAACTATGTGTTTGAGATCATGCAATGAAAAAGACATGGTTCGCTGAAAAGTGGCTCCAACATTCTTCAGGCCAAAAGGCATCTTTCAATAAGAAAATGTACCCCATGGAAAGATAAAAGATGTTTTATGATGGTCCTTCGGTTTGATATGTATCTGATTGTATCCTGAGAAACCATCCATGAAAGAAAAGATCTCACATCCTATGCATTCATCGAAAATCTGGTCAATTAATGGGGTGGGGAAATTATCCTTTGGACAGGCCTTGTTCAAATCATGAAATTTTGTACATATGCGAATCGTTCCCTGCTTTTTGTTGACCGGGATGGGATTTGACACCCATTGAGTCAGTTTAATGGGGTAGATGAAACCATCCTTAAGAAGTTTCTCTACTTCAGCCTTAATAGCTGCTGCTTTTTTAGGATTAACCAGATGAAGCTTCTGCCAGACCAACTTAGTGTCAGAATATGTCATAATTTCATGTTCAACAATTCTTGGATCAATGCCTAGTATTTCCTCATAAGATGAGGCAAAAACATCATGGAATTCTTTAAATAAATTTGTGTAGATTCGAATGTCCTTAGGGGAGCAATCTGCTCTGACGAAGACATTCTCCATGACACCAGGGGTTCTGTAGATGTCAATAGGTATCGTTTTAGCGATGGTTTCAATATTATCCTCAGCATAAACTACATGCATAGCCAAAGGATTGATAGGACAAGACCTATCTCCAGTCATAGTCAATGTGAATTCAACTACCTCAATTCTTCTTAACTCCGGGATAAAATAAGATCTGTGATGGAGATCATTGCAGGGTCTGACTGGACCAGTCATTGCCTCAATAATTGCTTTGTCTAAGGGAAATACTAAGTCTAAAGAATTAATATCAGCAAGGGAACCTTGAGCCCAAATAGGCTCGAGAATCAGATCTAACTTCCGTGCGAGGGCCGGATTGGGGTCAACAAAATCTTGCTGGACTATAGAGTACGCAACTTCTATCACAGACAAGGGCATGGCCATGCCATGAGTCCTTGTCCCTTCCATCATGGCTGATGGGGAAGGAAGAGTCCACGGATTGTTAAAGTAAGTCGTATGAAATGATGACACTTGAAAATTTTCGTCCCTAGGCTGGTCAGGGATAGCTGATATATACTTGACATTGTTGGTTGGAGGTGGGTAATTGAAAGTACCTATCAAATGTGGGTAGAAACCAACCACTATGTTTACGATGCCAGGCTGAGGGTTAACAATCATCGGGACTGTGGATGCCCCCGATGAAGGGTCCGGATGAGAGAAGGATAATTGATCGATGAACACGATCTGATTCTCATGTGGAAACAACAAGACATGGAAAATTGTCATGACCACTGCATGCATAGCATAGGTCCAACTCCTTCCTAACAAGAGATTGTAGTTGAGAGGTACATCGACCAATTCAACCTCGACGCACACAATCTTCCTCCTAACTGCATGGGGAAAGAAGGGATTATTCCATGTGGTCGAAAATAATGACCATTCAAAGTGGTAAGGAGAGTAGGTGATAGAGACAAAACAGGTTTTCCAATGGCCTTTCAACATGCCAATGACATCATGCATGTCAAGACACCCTCATCCACCACTATGCAAAAAATGTTCCAGGAATATGTTTTCTTGTTATAATCCACTACTATTTGAAACACCACGTGGTAGGGGAGATAAGGTTTTAAGTCGGTCATATCAAGCGTGATCATTCCCAGATTACAGGTCTCAGTATATCCTAAGGAAGCTAACAGAGCCTTTCTCTCAGATGGGCAGCTCTGGAGGAACTCCAAAGAAGACATTGCACAAGGGGTTTGTGACAAATCCTCCACCATAGAGTAGTTCTGGGCGACCCTTGCATTTGGATTGTGGGAATCTTTCTTGAACACACCTTTTGGGATGCATGTCATTGTTTCTCCCAACATCTTCTTGATCTGGAGAGGAACAGGTGGCGTTTCAACTTCTTTTCCTTTCTCAGAAGTGCTTGGCATTCTGTAATCATGTGCCCTAGTTTCCATATGAGCATCACCTTTCAACATATAGACATTCAAGGTCGAGGGATTACCCAATGATGAAGGGGGTCCCTGACTGCCTCCATCTGTGTTTGAAGAGGCTTGAGTTATATTTTTCCCATATGGAAATGGGTTCGTTAACACATCAGGTTGTTGTTGCGCCAAAAATTTTTGGGCCTCTCTAAGCCGAGGGCACAGGTGAGTTGGATGGTCTTTCGTGCAAAGGTTACACAGATACTTCAAATTATTCTTCTCTTTGTTTCCCCCGCCAACATTATTGGTGGGTTTCTTATCCCCCTTGCCCTTCTTTCGTTGTTTCTTCCTTCCTTCAGGCTGCCGGGTGGCCTTCGGGTTGGTCGGTTGCACACTGTGTACATCTAATGTTTGAGTAGGGGGAGTAGCTGAACCAGGGGTCTAGCTGGTCGCTGTCTGTTGTATCGAAAATTGCTACAATTGATTTGACAACTAATCAGCGGGCTTGTTTTCCTATCAAGAATAGACCGCGGTGCATCTGGAAAAATTTTGTAAAGTAAACTAGTATGAGAGTATATTAGTTTGAGTTGTTGAGGTATCAATATGGCCTCTTCCTCGAAAAAAAATCCCAACGTTGTGACATCCTTGGATAGCTGAGGTACCAAAGACTTAATGAACCAGTCCAACAAGAACGTTGGTGGGACTGATACTTTTATCAAACTCTTATTGCACCGCCATTCTTAGATGTGATTTGAGATATGGCTAGCCTTCATTTGCTCAAAGTTGGCCAACAATTGGTGTCGACATCGTATCTCATAGGTAATTGGAAATGGTTGAGAAAAACCATGGCCAATTCGTCAAAAATAAAGTATCTTGAGTGGTCGAGCTAGATGTACCATTTCATGGCACTCCTGATAAAAGTGCATTGAAAAAGCCACAACTAGACAGAGTCGTCTCTCAACAAGTTGGACAAGCACCATAGGTCAAAGGTAGTCACATGATCTCCTAGATCTTCGTTAGGCTTACCTTCAAACTTTAGAATGTTCGAGGGAAACTTTGTCAGCATGGCTGGCCAACATAGATTGTGAAAGGTTGGGTCGTTTAATAATCTTGACAAGTCTAGAAAATGCAAAGTTTCTAGAAAAGATAGCTTAGGCTATTGAGTATGTAGAGGAGGAAAGGAGGATGGATTTTGGTAGGCACTAGGTTTCCCGGAAAAGTTAGGTTGTTGACTAGGGTTCTGGTAAAACCCATGGCTATGGCCAACATAAGGATATTGTTCTTGTTGAGATGTCATCGGGTGACTCCCATAGTAGGACGTTGAGGGTTGTGAAGGGATCTCTCCCGACGTGGTGTTCCAAATATTCTGGAATAGGTTTCCCTCTGTCGATCTGCCGGGCATAGGTACAGAGCCTTGCATGGGGTTCCATTGACCATGAAAGGGGTTTCCCCGATAGGCATCCTTGAAGAGGGAACTGATCCCTACCATAGATTCCAGGGTCCTTGTGAAGTGTTTTCCCCCTGTGCAGGAATAGTACCCTACACCGCATTTTGTTTTCCAAAATGAGGGTTACTCCCAGCCGAGGTGACAACTGATGACAATGTGTTGTCACCAAATGTGTCAAACAAAGAGAACACAAAAGAACCCACCTACGTGGTGTTGGAAAAAGGTCCTTGACTACCTACTCCAGACAGGTTATAGTTCATGGTTGGCCACATGGGTTGTTGAGAAGCACTGCTCAATGAGGGAGACGAAGGAGGAATATGACCCTCGTTGTAAGGGAAAGCATTATAAGGGGTTGATATTCCCCCCATGAACCCTTGCAGAGGAGAATTTGAGCTTCCTACCACCAGACCCATGGTCTATAGGGTGGAGTAGGATAGGACCGAGATTGTGTGAAATTCGAGCATCCCGTATGAAACCAAAGGACCTGTTGCACTCTGGGTAAATGGACCAGTGATCTCTACCATAGATGGAACCAGACCACTGCCCGAGGTAGAGGTGATCGAGACCATAGTGGTTCAGACCTGTGAGAGTGAGTTAGGAGGTGGAATGCCCCCTGTGGTGACAGTCGTTGAGGGAGTATGAGGACTCCCAGATGAAGTAGCAATGTTTTCTTTCATCACTCCTTGCAAAGCTATCTAATGCTCGTGAAGTGTTATCCATGGAGGGACAACCTAAACAATGATAAGCACTGATAGGTCAGTGATCGGAGGGTTATATGGACCAAGAGATTCTACCCCAAGGTTAGAAATGGTTGGTTCCTCTGGATTCAAAATTTCTTCTCTCAGGGATGGCTTGGGTACAATTTCTTGTTGTCCGATCGCCTCAAATGACCCTTGTTGGTCAAGTCTTCGCCTTAGCGATGGCAATGGTGGCTCCACTTCAACTAGCGGCAGGCCCATAATCCTTCGTGAATGACAGAGCTCTTGATCTTCCACTATATGAGAAAATCAATGACACACTAGGGATTTTACTAACATTGAAAACCAACACACACTAGAAAAGTTCCTATGAGATCAAACAATCAAGCCACTAACTAGTTGGAAGAATAGTTACACCAGCCAACACTAGAGAAAATTACCAGTGCAAGTGCAACTCGAATACGGAAGCACCCTCCGGGTATACTCTGCAAAGCGTGGCTTGATGTCTTCCCTAGATACTATAGTATACCCCCGCAGTCACCTATGTAAGTCACTAAAATAAAAGGCAACTAGGTTGCCAACGCGTGAACAATCACTAGGCGGGTACAGTCGACAGTCGGGTGGACCGCAATGAGCAGGGTATCAATCTTGAAACCTATCAAAGGTATAGAAAGAAAGTGTTATGGAAGACGACTGAGGACCTCGAACATATTTGAGACCCACAAAGCTTCATGGAAAATGCGATCAATGAAATCCCAAGATAAGCCTTCTATATGTGTTCCCCACTATGCTTAGTCCAGCATTGGAGGGGTTATCTCCACTACCTTTCCGCATGTGACCTCGTGTTCAGCTCCTGTGTTAGAGGCAGGTCTCGAATAACTTCCATGTTTACTGGAATTTTTGACACTCCCTAGCACAGACTCCTATGTTTTTTTTATAGCCTTGAAGAGTTTCCTCTCCAACCAAAATCAAGGCTCTAGCCTAGACTAGTTGACGGACCCTACAAACAAAAGTCTAATAAATTTTAATTTATCGTTAATTTTAAGTGGTTATTTTAAGTCAAGGAGGCGGTAGTGAAACCAATGGTGTTTTTTTAAGAGACCAAAGAGAAGAGAAATAAATGAATACTGAAAGAAAAAACTACTTCTTGATGAATAAAATTTTTCAAATTTAAACTCTTTAACCAAACTTTTGTTAACTAGTTTTTCTAAGATCTTTTAAAATAAAGAATCAAAACAAGATTTCGCTTGACTATGAGCTACTTAGTGTCTTAAGCATTCATTAAAGAACTTAAAAAAACATGCTTCTTCCTGAGAAATAAAAACAACTAACCTAACTACCTACCAAACAAAGAAATGATTTTTTTTTTTATTAAAATACTTCAAAATAAGAAACTTGAAAACGAATTCTTTTTCTTTTCTTCTAAAGAAAATAAAAAGGGGAAAAAATAAAAACAAGATGAGACCAAAAAATGACTTTTGGTCTTCTGTGTCTTGCAGAGAATCACTGACAATATCAGACAAGACAATTAGAAAATACTCATGAACTTGTTTCAAACCCTAATCAAGAAAACAAAAGAAATCTTGATAAAGAAAAAGCTAATTGTTGTCAAACCTAGGACAAAGACTGTAAAAATAGGGACCAGGGCTAAATCAAGAAAACCCTTGATAAATGTGGCTTGATTTAGGGAAGAGGATGACTGCCTCTTCTTAAAAAATATTTTCCTGACATAGGCATGCAACTGATACTTCAGCAGCCTGTGTATGTATGCGGGTTGTCCAAATATAGGACGTGTAGACCCACTGCAGGCTGCGTATACCGCTGTGACTTTTATAAAAAGAAAACTAACAATCAAGCAAACCAGGCAGGGAATACTGGTATGGAAGACCAGAATCCCTTAAAGACACAAAAACTCAAGAAACAGTAAATAAACCAATTAAAGACACCCTAAAACAAAAATCCCCTAAAAACCCTAGAGGTTCCCCAGTATGGTCTCCAATTCTTCTATAGTGGGAAAACCACCCTACGGACTACACTAGGGTTCTAAAGTGTAGGTAGAGATAACCGTCTAAAGTCTTCTACTTTTAACAACTATCCCAACAATACCCCACACTCATGCATAAAGTACAAAGTATAGGGATCCGATAGTCTTACCTTAAAATCCATGTACAATGTCGATCCCTTTGTGTTCAGTTGTTCCTCAACTAAAAATATCCTCCCAAGGTTGGCCTTCATTTACCAAAAGAAAAACAAGAAAATACAAACATGCATTCTATATATGAATTAGTAGGTTAGATGTCATAATAAAATGTAAATCAAATATCAACGTTGTACACATCATGTTGCTGGACGGGAAAAGTACTTCTTTATATTAATCTCACAAAGTCACTTACAAAATGAGATCGGCTGATCCAGGTGGATATCGGTGGCCACCCACCTTTTCCAAATGGCTCAAAA
>CBVK0101537473.1:0-22696 GCA_900067695.1 Picea abies | reverse complement strand
TTGGGCATTTTTGAAAAATATGACTTAATCAAAAAGAAGAACTAGACCCTTACCAGCAGCGCTTATGCCCAATTTCAGAATCAGTCATCCACAGCTCAACACAGGCTCCTTTCAGCATTCAATACAGAGAAAGGGAGGATGCATATGGCCTACCTCCATGCACAAGTGTCAGATCCCAAAGTAATATCCGATTACAAAAGGGTCACAGTCGAGTTCCAGGCCAAGGACGTGCACCCAGCGGACCAGATGGATCTGCAGAAGCAGACCGGAGAGATGGTTTTCCACACTTTATCCCACGCTACAGCTTCTGCTTCAAAGTATCAGATAGCTTTGAGCAATGCCCAGACACAACTAAAGATGGAGAAAATATCATCTTTCACGAAGGACAACAAAATCAAAACGTTGGAGGAGCTGGTCCTCAAGATTGGTTATGACCCTGCGAATGTCAAAGCAGCTGAAGAAATGATTAAGAAGAAAAACGCTGACATCGCGTCCTTAAGGAAGCAGCTAAAGCTCCCTCCAACAGAGGACCCACAAATGAAGGAGATAGCCGAAAAAGAAGGGGAAAAAGATGAAATGCTAAGATTACTCATGGAGCAGAATGCTCAGTTAAGGGAAATGGATGCCGAAATGGAAAAATGTTAAAAGAGAAAGAGCAGACGAAGACAGTGGAGGCCATCCCCTTAAGTGCTATCCCCATTGCAGGATTGAGCACAGCGACAGTGACAATAGTTCCATCCGCAACAACAGTGCAGGTACCAGAAGGCACCATAGACCTGGCCAAGTCTATGGAGAGAATGAATTTACAGGAGTCTGAAATCAGTAGACTCAAGAAAGAAGTGGAAAATCTCCAAGAGCTAAAGACTTCTTTCCAGATTGGTCTAGCCAAGGAGAAGCGAGTGAATGAGCAAATCAGGAAGGAGCTACAACAGCTCGAAAAATAGACTGTGGCAGGTAAGACTCTGGCCGAGGCCAAAGAGGTGATATGGACTGATATTTCCAAGTCCATAAATGAAATATGGCCAATGTTTCAAATAATGTTTGAACAAAATGAGTTGCTCGAAAGGAGCAAACAAGCTGTGGAGAAAATCAGGACAGAGCTGGGAGACATGCCAGCTCAAGCTAATGAAATCATAAAGTTCCTAAATTCAAAGACCAGGGAGGAACTGGAGGAATTGAAGATCGAGGACAGGACAGAAACTATACTGGAAGTGAAAAGAGTCCTGACCAAAAGAGGCCTCATGCTTCAGCTTGAGGAGAAAATCCAGGTTATGGATCAAGGAGTGCAAAGATTTTTCCACAAGATAGATGCTCTGCAAAGAAAAGGCCTTCCTGGTATGAAGGTCATCAATGATAAATTGATGACACTCCCTGATTATAAGAAAAAGTTGACTGAAGCATCTAGTTCCAAGTTTGCAGGGGTACAAGGGAGTATCACGGGAGAAGCATTCATCGAGGCCCTGTAGCTAGATATTGATATCCAACATGAAATCAAGCACATATTCGTCGTCAAGCCCACATTTTCTAAGTACACGGATATGGACAAAGTGTACAGGAGATTTATTAAAATCACAGTGCCAGGTCATATCAAATGGGAGGAGCTGTGCGATTTGCTAGATTAGCAGACGAGCTGTCTCGATCTAGTCACCTGTCCAGTCATAAGAGGTTGCGAAGGCACCTCGCCAACGACCTACCCAGAATTTCAGCAAACAGTTGCATCGAGTCATCAAAACAGTTTTGATTAATTAAGTTAGTTATGCTAAAAATAGGATGAAAACTTCCTGATCAGTTATGACAGGAACGTTTGTATTTTGACTTATATATACTTCATTTTTCAATGTATTGAGAGTTGTTGATTTGCACACCTTATTGCTATCAAGCTGTAACATTTTTTAGGAGGTCCACCATTAATAAAGAAGAGGCATTTTACAGGATTATTGCGCATGTTCACTGGTGATGTGATTTTCTTAGTCAAATGTTTCCTTGCTCTGTAATCATCTTGTTTTTCTATAACTAATCTTTAAGAATAGTGTTACATTGCAGGATTTATCTCTGATACCCTGTTTCTGATTCTAAAGATTTTAATGTTTATCTTCTCAATATCTTCAATTAAGAGATTCTTAAGTGCTTGTTAATTGGAGTTATTTTCCTTATTTTTTCTTCTGTCCATCACTTAAACTATTAAAGATCCAGTGAGTGTGTTATCTCGCCCTGTGAAGGATTTCTTTGGCGTTTCTGGTTGTATCTCAGATTTATTAAATACAAACCCCATAGCCCAATGGATGTGTAAGCTGTCTGAACCAATTTATAAACCCTTTTACAACAAACATACCTGTTCTTTTTACCTAGCCTAAAATCTGAAGTCAAAACAAAGGTAAATCATATAGAGATATCCCTCTCTGAAGCTGGAAGGGCTAGATCCCAGCTTTAAAAGCGGTTGGTTAAGGTTACCTTTGTAGATTTCTTCTTTTTCAACCTCTAGGAAATTTACCGAGTGCTAACATCTGGAAGCACCACTGTCTATTAGCCAAATTTCCTTTGATTTGGTGATAGTGCCTGAAAGAGATGAAATGAGGTAATATTCCTTGTGTGGTTCTTTTTCTTTAGTGACAACCCTAGTTTGTCTTCTTTGAGGCTCCTCTTGGGGTTTATCCTCTTCAGTGGCAACTGAGGCTTGAAATCTTCCTCTTCTTCTCTGCTGAGAGGGAGGATTCCTACAATATTTTGCATAATGTCCTAGCCTATTGTAGTTAAAACATTTAACTTTAGATAAATGAGGATTGAAATGAGAGATATTAACTTTGGGTTTCTTACCTTTTCCTTTTGACTTCGGGAACTTCTTCCATTTCTTGGTCTTTGCTGCAAGGGCATGATCTTGCAAGATAGGATAGTCATTTCTGCTATTTAGTCTTCCTTCTTCTTCTAAGCAGTCATGCCACAACCTTTTGAAATTAGGTTGGGATTCTCTTCCATTCACGGATGCAAGGAAAATCCCCCAGGCAGCAGGAAGTCCATCAAAGGCTATTTGAACAAGATCATCATCATCTACAGGAACTCCTATTGCAATAAGTTGATATTTAGTTTGAGCAATTTTGGAGAAGAAAGTGGCAACTGTATCTTCTTTTCCCATCTTCAGAGTACGTAATTGTTTCTTCAAAATTCTTTTCTGAGTAGGTTCCATTTTCTCATAGAGGTTTGCCAAAGCATCAAAGCAATCTTTGGCAGTCCTTAGATGACCAATTAAGGGCATCATGTTGTCTTTGATAGAATAAAAAATGATTCTTTTAGCCTTGGTTTGTTTCCTCTTATAAGATGCCCTAGTTGTGTTTGTAGTAGGTTCTTCAATCTCCCTAGTGATGAAATCTTCTAGGTCATTCTCTTCAAGAATGTTTATTATTCTGTATTTCCTGGCATTAAAGTTTGCAGCTCCTACAAGTATGTCTTCAGCTTTAACTGATGTAGAAGCCATGCTTAGATCTATGCTATATTAGATGATTTTAATCTGCAAAACAACCCTAACAAAGTGGATCTGTGTAGTCTCAAGATTAGATCTTTGAGCTTTGTTTACACCCTTAGCTCTGATACCATGTTAGAATTAGGGTAAATAAGAAAAACAGTAGTATCTTTTAATTTTAGAAACTCAAAAATTTAATCAGTATACAGATCTAGAAGATTTGAAATGGGATAGTAAATTAGATAGTAAAGGACTTATCCCTCATGTGGTTATGTCCTTATTCAAGGAAGGTCATGCACCAACAAAATACTTGATCGAGGATCAAGTAGCCTCAGAACTTTTTCTGGGGTCTTATCCACCAAGGTCAAAGACCAAGGATCAACCCATGCCATAGGCATGGGTACCCTGGACATTTCCAGGGGCCCTAGGCTTATCTAGGGGATTTAACTGCTTGGTCCTAGACCAAGAACCCTAGTCGTATACTGGGGGCCCTCTCAGGGGTCTTTACTGCTTGGTTCTAGACCAAGAACCCCAATCGTATATTGGGGGCCCTAAAAAGGGTCTTTTTCCATGGCACTGACTGTTTGGTCCCAGACCAAGTACCCCAGGAGTGCATTGGGGGCCCTAGATCTCGTCTAGGGTCTTAGCCATCCTATAGGAGAATGGATCTTACAGCTGCTTATAAATTTAATAGGATAGGGACACCCTCCACTCACAATTATAGACCTCTAGAAAGGGTGAACTCACTCCTAGGGTGCACAAGTATGCTGGATGAGACAGGGATTGAACTTGAGAACAATAGACTTGCATCAGTGTTATCGATTAATTGCTGGAAACCCTAAAAATTCCAAAATTATTTACGAGCTGTGATAAAATTCATAACTCTGGTTGTTCTAAGTCTGAAATGGGTAATATCCTGTAGGATAAACAGAAAGTTTGAAGGGGATAACTAAAAGAATCTTGCAAACATTCTTAGAATTTTGCCCAGGATCATCTTTGCTTATGTATTGGCTTAGAGGTTAGGGTGGTCTATCAATTAATTTCTGTGATACTTGCCTGGACTGATTCTTGTTCATCCTTCTATGCATAATCATGTTCAACCAAACTTGAAACATAGACCCCTATGACAGTCTTGTCATGCCACAAAAATTCCCCAGCCAGTGCACATATCCTCTAGCATGGTAAGAGTCTAAGAGGATGAATCTACAACACCTAAAAATGATTCATTTTGAATCCAAAATTTAAGAGGGCAGGCTTATACAAGCTTGCATGACGACTGTTTGATTAAATGCATAAATGCACAAATTCATTGTTTGCATAATAGCTTTTACAGTAGGTGATTTATCATCCCTGTTTGTGCATGATGAAGATGATTTATCAACCTCCTTATTTTTTGTTTATTTATTCCTTACAAGTGCTTGGAAAGACTGCTGCAACACTCCTTATACTAAGACCGTACAACCTTGATACTCGTACCCTTGTTCATGGAAAAATATGCATTGAATAATATTTTAAATAGAGGGCTATAATAAAGATTGAAGATGATATACTTTGAGACACAAAAAAATACCCTCAAGGTTGAATTTGTAAATCTTAGCAATTTTGGGAAGTCTGAGTCAGCCAAAGATCATAAATGACAGCCATTATTTGGTACCATTGCCGACAAAGAGAATACTACCAAAGAAGCTGGCAGAAAGAATGTGTAACGGAGGCAAGTACATGATTTTTAAATTCAGCTTAAGAAACCGATATTTCCAATAATATTGAGCTTAGTATGGAAGAAAGACAAGAACTTCAAATAAAGAAGGCAAAACTTATGGCCATTCTTGATGAGGTGCACACTTTTTCCTACAACCACGAGATGGATTTTCATGTTAAGATACAATTATCTATAGAATATAAAATTGCAAAATTTTTATGCTGCCAATGGAAAGGTGAAATGCACTCAAAAGATAGTTATGAGTTTGCATCAATTAGCCTTCAGTTTTAATAGGAAGAAAGACATTATGTAGAATCCTTTCAACTAGTCACTTTGATATCTAGACTCGGTTACATGGTAATGGACAATTCTGTTATAGTATGAAATGAAGTAATGGTAGATTTTGTTTTATTCCTTTCATACTAAAGAGGTTATCAGTGTAGAAGCAATTTTTGTGTGTTTGTTTTTCCTAGGAAGCTATGCTATTATTTTAATCTCATATTACTCCAAAACGTTAAATCCCCGCAGGGAATGGCATGCATATCATTTGGTACATAGACGGCCTAACCTTTTCAATGGACTCAATTATGTAGAATAGGTTTTTATGCAAAACAATTTTGTGCTTGTTGATCCAGGTTTTAGTCTCTTAATGACTGGCATTTAAGTATCTAGGCTTTGATCAATGAATCTCATTCATGATTTATGATATTCAGTGCAAAACTCCTGGTAATGCAGATCACTTATAATAGGGCATGTACACTGAGAAACGATTCTTAGTGCAATTGATTGACACATGATCATGTTCAGGTGCTTTCTATTTACTCTGTTTGCATTAAAGTTGTTCCATCGTGAATTGATGTACTCTGAATCATGAAACCCATATTTTAGTTGCCTTGGTTGCTATGGATTTTTGTCCTTTTATGATTCCCTTCTTCGAATACATGATAAAATACCATACTTCTAGGTCTTTTTGAATAATTTTATTCTTTTGATTATATGAGCCAATAATTTTTTGCTAGAACAATTCTTTAGGAGTTTTACTGTATGCCAGGATGCTCTTTTTGATTCTATATATTTCTACACACCTTTTAATAGAGGTATCAGTAACTATCATATATTTTCACCTACATTTTTGGATGTCACCAAGGCTGGCTAGACAAGCCTTTTTCTCTTGCAGACTTCTTGTTTCAAACTGTGATTTAACAAGTACAATAGGTTGAAATCATGGCGTTTTCATGATTCCAATGTGAACCTTTGTCATAGTTATAATCTATTACCTATCAATTCAAGATTCCAAAAGAAAAGTCTTCGGTGTCTATAATAATTGCCGAGAGAAAAGTAAGACAGAGGAAACAAAATAATTTACAATCAAAGTTTGGCAAGCCTCTCAACCATTAGGTTTCCCTCCCTATTGATGATCATTTAAAACTCAGCATGAGGCAAGAACCATGGTTTGATAGGTAGAGCAGGTTAAAATCATGGAAGGTGGGTGCAAGAACCCTGTAAGGTGGGTGCCTCTGAGCTCAAGTAATGCCCTTGCCTAAATTTCCTAATGCTAGATGCCATCTTTTTTTCTCTCATCAACTGAATTGGCAAGATGATATTACATGCCACTATGATGAAATGCAAAATTTTTTTCAAAGACTCGGTCAATTTACAACCAAAGAAGCAAGAGAACCATCCAAATATTGAAAAACAATGCTAAGTACCCAACCTTTCTCCCACAAAGAATGGAACAATACTCTATCTAGTATGCATATCTCATCTTTCCATTATTACCATTTCAAAAGTTATTGTATAAAAGATATTTCAATATAGCATCTCAGCATATGGTAAATTATAGTTTTTTGGTTGAGATTATTTCGTCAAGAATATGCCATCATTTTTGTTTTCTTTTGCACCATTTCCTCTTATTCTTAAAATTCATCTCTACACAAAGCAAGCAAGAAAAGCAGTAAAAAGGGTAAGTATATTTCACATAAGATTAAATCCTTCTCTTAGCTGGTGATACAGGATGCTCCTAAGCACCTTGACTAACCTTGTGGATTATCATACTAATACCAATAAATACATTTAATCAATAAGCACCAATACACTGTGAGAAAAGGAGCCTCAGCCAAACTAGTATCAAGATATCAGATCAACTAGTAACACAAACAAGTTTTGGCCAAACTATAAAAACTAGTTTGGTTGTGGCAGAAATACCAAAATATATAAAAACTATAAACTGCAATGAACTTCACAGGAATTGAGTGATGTCATCATTTACTAAACATATATGTCCCAACCTTACCAATTACAATTGGCAAATCAAAATGGCATAGGTAATGTTTAAATCCCAGTGCCTTCCAGACAAGATAACTCAAAAGGTTTCTTTGCTTTTTATTTAGTCATATATGAAGCACTGATTATCTTCATGGTTTGAATCCAGGTTCCTTTACAACAGTCATAGGGCAGTTTGCATTGCTTATAACATAATTACTTACACTTCCAAGGAAAACCCTGCAATACAAAATTGAACCATCATAAATCAAACATTAACTCAAGTGTCCCTAAGTACGATAGCCAAACTTGTTGGAACAATAGGGTGCTTGAGAGGATATTAATAAGCTCTGTAATTTGTCTTGTATTGCATCTGCATTTTTCTCTGCCATTGCTGATAAGAGTTTTTCCAGGCTGGGAACCACGTCAACATCCATATCAGGCTTTACAGATTATAGCTTTGTGGTAGAGGCTTATGCAAGTGGATGAACCCTGTCACTATAGAAAATATGCAAAAGCAGAACATACTGCACCAACTCATTACACTCCATTGTTATCAGAGGTTGTCCTGACACAACCGTGGTTTTAAGGACCTTCTCTTTTGTTTCTTATATATTTTGTTACATGCGAATTATTTTTCATTTAAGTATGTTGTATCTTGTTCTAGCAATGAAGGCCACCTCGTAGAAGCTTTCAGGTTATTTGATGCTATGGAGAGAACATGTGTTACTACCACTCTTACCACTTATTCTAAACTCATATGTGGTCTCTGTAAAGAAGGCTATTTAGAGGATGCAAATGAGCTCTTGAATAAATTGTTAGCCAAGGGCCTTGTCCCAAATATTAATATTTACAATCTACTGATTTCTGGATACTGCAAGCAAGGTAAAATTGAGGAGGCCTCCACTCTTCTCTTTGAAATGGAGAAATGGAGTATTCTTCCAGATGGTTTTATGTTTGAGTCACTAATAAAAGGGAACTGCAAAATATGCAATGTGGAGGCAGCTTTGACACTATTTCATGAAATGGAAAGGAGAGGAATTGTAGCAATTCTCTTTTTCTACACCAACCTTATTAATGGGATTTGAAGTAAAGGCAGGTTGGAAGAAGCAAGTAAACTTGTAGAAGAAATGCTTGAGAGGGATTTACTTCTTGGCATCAACACTGACAGTAGATTGCACTCTGAATATTGTAGAAGATTTGAATCTCTGGGAGCTAATAAATTATTTGATGGGTCAGACCTTGATGTCTCGTTTTTTGATTTCATCAAAAGGATTTATCATGACGGAAAGATACAGGAAGCAACAACTATATTAAGGGAATTGGAATTAAAGAATCCATCTTCTGGAATTTCAGTTGTACTATGCAACTTGATGGGTCTTTCGATGATGATGACCTTGATACAACTTCCATGCCAACAACTAATACAGATGGAGAAATTCCAAAGGAGGGTTTGGTCACTCATGTCAACTTACAGGATATGGACTCTATTATCAGGCTTTGTAAGGAAGGTAGAATGCAAGATGCTTTGATGTTTTATGATGAAATGATTAAAAGGGGGCTAGTGCCAAACTTTAAGACTTATAGTGTCCTCATTAGTTCACTTGGCACAAATGATAAGCTGCAAGAAGAAAACAAGCTAATGAAAGAAATGTTAGTACTGCTTAGCCATATCACTTGAGGGAGAACACTATAAATGGTGGATAATTTCTGAGGTATGGTAAAAATTTAACTACTTCAAAGACATGAACAATAAGAGAGGATTCAAAATCTATTCTAGTCAGCATTTTTGTCAAGTGGCCCTCAATTGTTATTCATTTTTGAGGAATACAGGTTTAGGTTTTATCAGGTTGAGATCTTTTGCTCTTAACTGAGAGCATGATGGAAGAGGGCAAGTATCTTCCACATATTATTTGTGTGACATCAGAGATTTCTTTCCATACCTTGTTTATTTATCAACACCTTTTTTCTTTTTGAATGTGGCGGGATGTTGATGATAGTCAATTGATGTCTGCTAAAGAGAACTGATCTCTTAACTCAGTAGTTTGCTTATATATGTTTAAATTTGAAATTATTATACAAAAGGCTCTGTATTAAAGTCAGCAAAGTTGCAAAGATATTGTCAACCAACCAGCCCCACTTTCACTGCCTGAATAATTGGTTTCGTCAAAAGGAATCATTTTCCTGGTGCTTTAGAAAGAGTATTCAAAATTTTCAGGATTGAGATTGTTAAGAACCAAAGACTGAATACAAAATAACCACAATAGATATACAAGAACAATATGCAAAATCTTCTTTATTACGATCAAACCCTTAGGGTAGGGCAACACCATACAATGGATCCTATTATGGAAGAGATCCTCTCCTGTTCACTTGCCTCTTCGAGGGGGCATCCTCCGTGGACCTAGTCCACCTTACCTAGAATGACCTCCACTATTATCACTATGGGCCCTCTAGGCCCCCCCACTACCTCTCTAGCTACCTTACATGTCCTTACTTCATGCTGAAAAATTGACCTACCTGATGAATAGTATTGCAATCTTGAGAACTACAGTTTATTGCTGATTAATAGACAAATTAAGCATTGTGTTTAATACTCTTGTATCTTTAAAACCAAAGGACAGTGGCATCCTAAATGAGGTAGAGATGAACTATCACTATTATAAAGGAGTTTGTCTTAAATAAAGTGAAACAGGGTGACTTCCCTTGTGCTTAATACTATTGTATCTTTAAAACTAAAGGACATTAGCATCCTAAATGAGCTAGAGATGAACTATCACTATTACAGAGGAGTTTGTCTTAAATAAAGTGAAACAGGGAAACTTCCCAGAATTAAGCAATTTTGGTCCCTAAACTTGAGAACAACTTAGCCTGTATTAGTAAACACCTGCAAGAAGATAAAAATGCACATAGATAGAGGTCACAAATGAAGATATACTGGATAGTGGGACTGGGAACATATCAATTTCTTAACAGTTTTTGAGCTCATCTCAAATTGGGTCCATTATATTTTGGTTGATGCACAGCAAAATAGCACCATGTGTGCTTCTTTATCTCTAGGAGTGTGGAAATAAAATATTTCACATGATCTAAAGTGCATGAGATATAATTTTATAGATTTAGGGCCAACATACCCTCAATGAGATCTGTTACCCCATCTCACCTAGGGGTAACTAGAGGAGTACTAGAGATGTTGAGGTTCTCATACCCTCTATGGTGAGCATATTTCCCCATGTCGGAGCCAAATGTTACCCCCTCTCACCTAGCCATGTCCCCATGTCGGAGCCAGATGTTACCCCCTCTCACCTAGGGGTAACTAGAGGAGATCATTCTTCATGATCCACATTGTAGAAAGTGGTCCCAGAGACGATGAACAACATTCTCCACAGATAGTATCCCCTCATATGCCTCCCCCTCATCATTGCTTATCTCATTCATTTGATCAACAAGTTCATCGAATGATGGTGGTCCAATACATGAGGTACATGATAGGATGTTACTGTGTGTCCATTCATGAATTCTTTGTTACCTTTTTTCCATGGTTAGTTTTGTCACCATTTTGTGAAATTTGAAAGAACAAGGTTACCATGGGTGATGTTAGCAAAGTTGGTAGAAGTGTTGGTGGGTTGCTGCAAAGCGAGTGTCCTATTTCTTCATTTAACTAAAATACATGAGAAAGAATATGTTAAAACTTAAAACCAGATCTATTTTGGTCCTAAATCTCCTTTCTTGTCCAATTGAGTCTTACAGATGGAAAGAGAGATGGGGGTGCCATTCAGGGATTATGCCTAAATAGTTGGGTGAAGAGATGGGACAAATTGGAAGCATATCTGACTTGACAAGGATATATATATATATATATATATATATATATATATATATATATATATATACAAAGATTTTCTATGAAATGTCCAACAAAAATTATATATCTTAATGTTGTCTCATACAGTAAGCTTATTGATGGTTACTATAAGGAAGGAAAGTTGGATGAGGCTAGAAAAATTGTCTATGAAATTCCCAACAAAAATATATCCCTCAATGTTGTCACGTACACTGCAATTATTGATGGTTTTTATGAAGGGCAATGGCAAAATACCACCAAATTGATTCATGAGAGGTTGGATAAGGGGTGAAATATGGATGTTATCACATACATGCTCTTATTGATTGTATTTGCAAAGAAAGAAAGCTTCAAGAAGATCTATGGTTCTTAGATGTTATGTTGCAAATATCCCATCAACCTAATGATATCACATATTGATCATTGGCATCTGTGCATCATTTAAGAAGCAATGGACAACAAGCCTAGGCACCGCATGTGTTTCATGGTACAAGGGCACCATATTCTTACTTGGCCCTTTGGGAGGCAACATTGAGAGGATTACCCCCCAAAAAAAGAGTGTTTCTTTCCAGCAATAGATTTTGGGGCTTTGGAGTCTAACCAAGGGCTGTATAAGGGACATCCTGCCCCAAATTATGATAAGTAGCATACATAATATTTTGGAATGAGTCAAGCATTCAATTTTTGAAGAGAGATCCACCTATTTCCTTTTCAATATTTGTTATCTGAGAAGAATGCAATGAAGAGCGCTGCCTTATGAAGTGCCATTCAAATCATATTTGAGAGCCTTGAAGGAATTAATCCTATCTTAAGTAAGTAGCCTAAAAAGAAGGGTGGATGCATGAAATCCACTTTTTGAGGATGCATTTGTTGCTTGAGGAAGAGAATCCAAAATTACAGTTCATCGATTGTGCATATCCCATACAGATCCACTATTAAAGGAGTTGGTTTGATATTTGTGATTATTTTAAGAAGTGGTTCTGGTAGAAAGAAGCCCATATGATGGAGATGTTTTGTTGAAAAGGTTCATGTGGCAACAAAATTTAATCAAAGACAAATCTCAACTAGAAATAGGGGTACATCTATAACAAATGTCACCTGTAGCAGAATATTCAATAGATAAATTGCCCAAAGTCCTGTAGGGGGGAAATTCTACTTCAAACCTTTTGATCATCTTGAGATGAAACAAACCTTTTTATGAAACCAACTTCTAAGGATTTTTTAGTTATGCTTTTCCTTCAATACCTGCATTCTTACTGGTTTGAAGTGATTATCTAATATGAAAACACATTTTGGAGTTATAGTGTCTTGCTATATTTTATGTTGTATTGAAGGAAATACCTTTGAGTGATAACTTCACATATTTACATTTCCCCTTATCTTTGCTTGCATATTAAGGTAAATTGACAAGATGATTCATATTATAACTATGCAACAAGCATTCCCTTTCCCATTCTAGGAACATCATAATGCAATATAGTCGAATTTACTACACTCTACAAATATACATTCAACTAAGATGTTGTGGGTGGGGTTAATCTATCTTGTAAACATTTCCCAAGACTTGCACCTGCTCCAACCACTTAAAACAACCTGCTTGTGTGGGTGATATGGTCCACGATGGGTGAAATGTGTCTTTGGGGATTTGAACTTTTGTGAAGTGGGTATGAAACATCCCCACTTTACCATCCTAACCAATCCCCTGTTGATAATTCTCTAGTTTTTGGACCCTTTCCTCATGTATATACATGTTTAGAAGGTATTGAAACCCTTTATCAATATGATTAATTAGACCTACTAAACCCCTCTGTTTTTTTTCCTAACATTTATGAGTATGTTATCTCCTGCATTATGTAAACAGTTTAGCTCTAGGACTATTCTAGACACATTGTTTAGTGGCCAGTTATTTTAATCTCTAATCCCATTGACCTATCATTTGGTCATTTGTGGACTATTAATAAAATTATCCCATCTGAGTAGTTGTTTTTCTTATGGGTTGGAAAACGTGAATATTTCTTCATTATAGTTATTTATGGCTATATGGGTCAACATTATTTCAACTGTTGTCCATCTCCAACATTAATTCTTGTTGTCTTAATTTTATATTCCGGACCCCTAGCAGACAAATGGCTTATTTTTAATTATTTTTTCTTGATGTTTTCATCTGCAAATGGAATTGATGTTGTTGAACATGCATGGGCAATACTTTGTAAGTGTTTGGGACAATATTTCCTTACATGAATGTGGTGACACCTCCACTTCTTCAATCTGTCCAGTTGAAGCCAGATGTGACCATCACTTCTACAGACTCAGATAATGATATTGATGAATCAAATGATGAAATGAAAGATATGGTGTCGAGTCTTGTGGTTCTCCTTATTCACTTCCTTAATTAGGAAGACATAACTGCTACTAGTTTGCCCATATTGTGCATATGAGAGATACTATTTAAGGTCATGATAGTTAATTTGATAGTGCAATAGAACATTTTAATTGCTTGGTTAGCCACATGCTTTTATTAATTTTTTCATAAGATGAAAAAATTACATGCCATCAAACGTATGTTCTCTTTTGCTAATTCTATGTTAGTGTAGTTAAAATGTTTTTCTGATCCTAATTATTATGATGTTGTATAGATATTCACTAGATATATGGAACTACTATTGGTTCCATTGTCTTCATCATATATAACTTGGTCCATTGTATCCCTTCTTCTGTAAAAAGTACATCGATTATGTTCCTATGCATAGATGTGGTTTGATGTAGGGCTATGTACTTAAATGATTATGTATGATATCTTTAACAAAAAAAAAAATTGTGGTTAGCTCAGTCCAACATATTCCTTTTTCAGTGCAAATTTATTTTTTGCGTTCCTAGGTTTATTATGGCCAAATGTATAACATTGCACTTCCATCCAAATATATAGTGCTTTTACTTTAATCTAAAGAGGAAATATTTCATGTCCTACAAATTCTCTCATATGACCCTTTAATAGAAGTAGAAGATATGTGAAAGTACATTAATACTGTCTTTTTTTATGTGGTTAGCTGAGTCTAACATGTTACTTTTTCAGTACAAATTGGTTGCTTGTGTTCCTAGGTTTTATTATGGCTAAGTTTATAACATTGCACTTCAATCCAAATAATTAGTGCTCTTAACTTGATGCAAAGAATAAATCATTCATATCCAACATTTTTCTCATATCAACCTTTAATATAAGTAGAGGATATGTGAAATTATATTAATATACTCTCTTTTCTTAATTAATTAGTGTGGAGACAATTACTCTTGGGGATAAAAAAATTGGAATCGAGACAATTTTTTTGGAGAAGGTTACAACTTGCAACATGCTATGCTGCTATGTTGATGAGTTAAAGAAAGGCTTCTATCCATGGATTGATCAAGTCAGTTATGGTGTTACTCTTTGAATTCAATATTTTTGTTAGTTGTTTCTAGTGATAGGTCAAGACATTTGCTAGTAGATGCATGTGTTTATTATATTCATAATTCAAGATGTTGAATAAAAGTTGCACCTACACTAGTTCCTCTTAAATTTTACTTCTATGACGAAGTTCAAAAGGATATTTTTTCAGGTACCAATTGATATTTCAGTTTCTTGTAGTGCCTTATTTCTTACACATTTCTCTTACTTGTTGATGCTCAAAACTGTATAGATCAAACACAAACTATTGATCTGTCTCAAGGGATAAGAAAGAGGCTAAGTGAGATAGGTACCCATGTTTAGAGCCTTGAATGGTCCCCAACTTCCCTTTTGTATTCTTCACAAAGAGTAATAACATGGGAGTGAGAAAGAGAAAGGATATATAAACTATAAAATATTCAATGAGCTTTTCCTTTCAGGTTATATTATTTTTATGAATTTTATAAGAAAATAGGAAAATGGGCCTTAAAACTAAATGTAAATGTAAATGAACTCCTGAAGTCTTATGTCACATGTGGGCATCATGCCAGTTCTTTATGTGGCCCTCCAAGTGTGTAATAATTTGGACTTAGTAGGCATCACACCACTTCTTTATTTATTGTAGTACAATTTTGTACAATTTGCCTTCTCAAATTGTGTTGTATTTAAGGTTTTTGTTTCACTGCTTCAACTTTTATCCATGTGTCATAATTATGATTATTTTCTTTATATATTTGGTAATTCATGGAAATATTTTTTTATTTCCTTTCACTTTGTGGCATGAATTAAACATCTTCACCTTTTAGGATCTACTATGTTTATTTTATATTTTCTTTGGAAATATTTATTGGTTATTTAGGAAGGGAAATGAACTCTACTTAGCTAAGCGAAGAGAAAAATGGTCTATGCACTAGGTTCTTATGCGTTCATCATAGGAGACCTATTAGAATAAGACCTGCATTCCTCTAATGCAATTATACGTTTGATGCCAAGACTAAAAGAGCATTACCTGTAGTGAGTGAAGGATGGGAGAATTTTTATTGCACTATTATTCTTGAAGCTAAAGTTGAAGAACAAATTGATAAACAAACTTGAAAAAAAAACATTACATAGTTTCTACTAATAATTCACATGTTATGGAGAGTTTCATGTAACTAAGAAAAATACATGCTTATTGGTGCTTGTATCACATGGAAAAAATAGATTTCTATATAATTCATGATCGTTTATTTCTTCGTTACTTTTCTACAACTCAATTTTGGGAGTCGACATGTAGTAGGTTCCAAGTGACAGACATTGCATGTGATACCCTTAATGGGCTTAAAACAAGTGATAGGACTTTGACTATGCACCATGCTATTGCCAAGTATAAATATACACGATGGCATAATAGCCCTTACTTAATCCACATCTCTTATTGTCCATGCTTAATTATGGAAGTCTAATTGAGACTATCTATTTTTCTAAGGCCTAATCTATGCCCAACATTTATTACAAAGTTATGTGCCCCTTTACTGTTTTATAAGACAACTAAAATATAAGGGATAAAAGAGCCCTCTTTTCCTTGGAAAGGGGTCATTTTTTAGTACAAGTGGGTGATTAGAGAGGAAGTCATGCATGGAATGTGACTTATCAATATTCTTATACATTGGAGTTATTGATGGGTAGAATTATGTGCACTCCTATTTAAGAACATCCTATGATGAACTTGTTTGAAGGGTACTTTCATAATCGATGAATCAATAATAAAGAATCCATAATAGAAGTGGTAGAGAAAATATTAATATATCTTGAATTTGAAAGAAGTGGTGGTTGTGATCAACACATGAACTTTGAGGTGAAATATCATCAAAATTGATAGAGGGATATGTAAGAGTGTATAGTGAGAACCTTGACAAACATAAACCCTCATGCTTGCATCATTGTCTAGAGGATGGAAAAATTATGTTTCTTTTTCCAAATATGTAAAATGAGTATATTACAATTTAATGAAAACATTTTTCTATTATTGTATATGGTTTTATACTTTATCAAAAAATTCGCCAAGACTTTACAAGGTTTTATAATTTAGTGAAATATTCGCCAAGATTTTACAAGAGTTTGTAATTTAGTCAAAGGTTCGCCAAGATTTTACAAGATTATATAATTGACTAAAAGATTCGCCAAAAAATTATATATACATACTAAATTATTGATAAAATAGCCTTCAATTTTTCCTATGTATCATGAGAATTCGCCCATTTATTATACATATAAATTTAGGGGGCCTTCTTAAAATCACCCCTGATTTCCATGTCGACATGTGGATCATAATCTTTATGCTTATAGGAAATTTTCCTGACATATTTAGATGATCTTTGTCCTTCTATATACTTTCTTATTATATTGAGTAGATCCAAAAATCGACTAACTAAAATCTTTTCCTTTAGGAGCTGTAAATATTCTTGTACAATGTCTTCATTTTGTCTTCCTCTGTTTGGCTGGTATTGATTATAATTTTTGAATAATTTAAGTGCTTCCCTCATAATCTATTCTTCTTTTTTCTGGATTTGGAAATGGAATATACTTCCTTGTCTTTCAATCTTGTGAAGGGATATTATTAATATCCCATCCTACTCTTGATATAGTAATGACATGTAAGTTCTTTGAATTTAACACTTCTTGTTTTGAGACTGTGTTTAGGATGTTCACATTATTTTTGGTCATGATATTATCAAGCACCATTGAACAATATTCAAGTGAATGATCATCAATGTCACATATGTTACAAAATTTTAAGTAGACCCGATATTTTATTGGAAAGTCATGGATAATGTGATCGTCTTTCCAACAATTGTAACAGTAAGGTCGAACTTGACCTCGACCTCAACCTTGGAACCTAGATCGAACACAGTCGCCTCGACCTCAACCTCGACCATAGTAGTCATTTCTTCTCCCATAGTATTTATTCTAATCAGTTGCTTCTATATGAGAGATTGTGTGCACATTTGTTCTATTTTGTGAATTTAGTTAACACTCAAATGTTTTATGGGTATGTTCTTTGCAAATATAAAACCATTTGGTATTTTTCAAGTTGTGCAGACAATATTGCACAATATGGTCGGTTAGAGTTTCACCTATGTTACAATATGTCTCATCTTGCACACATTGTGCATCTGTTGCTCCTGGTGCTTGATCATTGAGACTACAAGTATATTTTCTGTGATTGTATTTGGAGCATGTGGTACACCACAACTTACTTCTTCTTAAGGTTAGATTTTTTATGGTATGTTGTAGATGTTCTATTTTTTCTTATATCCTTTTTGTCGATGGGTTTTCGTCGTTCGATTCAGCATGTTGTTCTTTATGTAACATGTCTTCATGTGAGGTTATCTCGTAGAGTCATAGTGGAGTTCATATTCACTGCAGTTATTCAGATACTTACCATTGTACTAGTATATTTTTATTGATTTTCGACGGGATTTGACTAAGGAGATCTTTCAATCTTTTGTCGTATTCATGGATCGAATCACATGGTATTTTTTTTATTTTTTTTAGTTTTTGTGTATCCAAGTGTGTAACATATTGGACTTTAAAAAATGATAAAAAAATTCTCTTTCTTTCTGATTTTTCTTGATTTTTATTTTCTGTGAAATTCATAAACCACGTTAGAGAACGATGTCGAAGAGAAACACCAAATTGTGCATTTTTTTTTTATCTTTATCTGTTGTAATGTCCCTTTCCAAATAGGATCTCTAGAAGAGGAGGATTAATGGTCTAAACTGCCCCATTAGACTATAGCCAGGGCCAAAGAGAGGTAAATAGGGTTACTAGAGGTCACTCCAGTCACAGATGTTATATTCAGAAAGTGACAATGAGCTAAAAAGGGTTAAAAGCGCTTTTAAGTCATTATGAGGTAAAAATGGAAGTCAACAGTGAATTAGGGTTTCAACAATGATTTAGGGTTTTGGAAGTCAACAGTGAATTAGGGTTTCAGCATGATTTAGGGTTTTGGAAAGCTATAAAGGAAGGGTCAGAAACCTAATTCATCATTATGCAGATTATGACTTGTCATTGAGGAGAAGAGGCGCATCTCAGGAGAGATAGTTCAGTGTATTCCAGGAGGAAGGCACCAGTTGGCTGATTTCAGTGTTGAAAGACACACCCTAGTCACTAGGAAGATCATCCAGGTCTTCCATCATTCTTCATTGACTCGGCAGTGCTCCCATATTCCAGGTATTATCTTTTAGTTTCTTATTTGTATTCCGACTAAGATCCTTTTGTATTTTGATCTAGCCGAGTGTTTTTATTTTATTCAGCCACAGTTGCTTATTTATATTCTGGCTAAGATCCTTTGTATGTTGATCTATTCGAGTATTGTCAATTATTCAGTTGTATTCGGCCATTTTGTAATCCAAAGAGATATCATAATACAAACTTTGCATTCCTTTGTCGCATTTATGATCATTTATATGATGTAAACCTTTGATCCTACACACACATTAGCAACATTTCCTAGACTAGCCAAGTCAGGAACATTACAGTGGTGTCAGAGCTTTAGTTCTGCCAGCTTGTGACTAAAGACAATGAGTGCAGTAGAAGACCCAGAGGGTCGTGAACACATAGGTGATGAATATGTCACTTACAACAAGCATCAGGAAAGAAGGCATAGGCTTGATTTCCCCCCTTTTCCTCCTAGCTCATAGGAAGAGGAAGAGGCACATAGAGAAGTAGAGAGAAGGGCAGAGCGTGAGGCTGAGCACGAGGAAAAGAGGATTCTAGGAGATAGATATGAGTGACCAGAGGGTAGTGGTAAGGCCCCCGTAGATCCCGAGGCATCTTTCATGGAGGTTATCAACGATATGTTAGCTAGTCAACGAACCATGTCTCAGTCCTTGGCACAGGTGGTTGATAGATTGGCTAGAGTGGGCACCCCAGATACACTAGTCCCGCATGAAACACAGGGGAACTCGGGAGCAGGGAATAGACCCTAGTCACCCTCTCGCACATACACCTCTGCGAGGAGGATTCCTAGACCCTTGTTTCCCAGTTTCTATAGGGCACCCCCGGTAGAATTACTGCCATAGATACCACAGAGTGCACCCACTCATGCTGACGACATTGAAGAGTATAGGAGGGAGTATGCAACATTTGGTCGTGACATCCATCAGGACATGACCTTAGTCAAGTACTGTGGACTCAGACTCAGGAACCACCCTAGAGAGCTGTAGAGGGGAGGACCACAACAAAAGCAGGGGCATAACCTCAATTTCATCCGAAAAGTTGGGAAACTCACCATCCCTTCTTTCGACGGATTGTCCAAATACACCGCTAGATCTTGGGTATAGAAGCTAGACATGTATTACAAGCTCAACCAAATGACTGAGACAAAGGCCATCAGTTTTGTGACCTTAAACTTGGAGGGTGAGGCACATGAGTGGTGGTACCATGGACTGGTGACAATGGGTCACAGTTGCATCATCTCCTATAGGGATTTTACATATAGGCTCATGGATAGGTTTGATAGGAAGGATATTGAGATACACTTCAGGGATCTAGCCCAATTGAGACAAACTGGCACAATAGATGCATTCATCATAGAGTTTTAGTGGGTAGCCGTGGCAGTGACAGATATATAAGAGCCCAGGCTAATCATGCTATTCACAGAAGGACTCACAGAGCCTTTGAAAGGATGGGTGAAGGCATATAGGCCTCCCACTATGCAGGATGCCATCCTTCACACTCGAGATCTAGCATACTCAGTGCCAAAGACTAAAACTTTCTCCAAACCACTTGTGCCCCAGAAGAATCGAGACACAAAGCCATTCTAGAGAGAATGGAAGGGCAAGGAGAAGTTGGATGATGAGACTAGGCGAGAGCTTATGAGGAAAAAGATTTTCTTCAGCTGCAGAGATCCTTGGGTCCCAGGCCATAGGTGCATGGGCAAGGGAGAGATTCATTATATTGAGGTAGAAATAGACAATGTGGATAGTGAGGAGGAGAAGAAGGATAGTGGATCCACTAGTTCAGAGGAGGATTCAGCACTAGCAGAGGAGCAACCTCCCCGTAGACCACTGACAGTAGCAGGAGCCCATCCTCCAGTAGTCCCACAATCGCCAGAACAGGATAACAGGAGGAAACCAACAAAGGGAGGTGTCATAGCGACCCTTTATAGTGTTCCCAGGTATGATACCCTCCGTATCAGAGGGATTATCCAGGGGAAATGGGAAATCACCCTGATAGATGGTGGGACCACCCACAACTTCATCGACGCTTCACTAGTATCGAGACGGGCACTTCAGACAGATGAGTTTGAGGGGTTTGATGTTGCGTTAGCAGATGGCCACATAGTGGAGTGTCTAGACAGAGTTCCAAACTTAGAGATCAAGTTAGGAAACTACACAGTGAGAGACACATTTTATGTGGTTGACCTATCATACACAGATGTGGTGTTAGGAGTTCAGTGGATGATTACCTTGGGAAAAATCACTACCAACTACCAAACCTTGGAAATGGGCTTCAAAGATCAGAATGGGAAGAAAGTTGTTCTAAGAGGTATGTTGACAGGAGCACCCATGACAGTTTTAGCCAAGAGGATGGAGAGGATATTCAGACATGGGGAAGTAGCATATGCCACAGAATGCTTGATCACTACTCAGAAGGATTCATAAGGTCGACAACAATACCATACAGAGATCAAGAATTTATTGGAATGACATCAACAGGTCTTTGAGGCAATTCCACCAGGGAGGCCACCTGATAGGGAGTTTGAGTACACCATTGAGTTGGAGGAGGGGGCCAAACCTATGTTCACCCCCCCCTATTGTCATCCTAGGAGGTTCAAGGATGAGATAGAGAAGGAAATCAAGGAATTACTGGCGATGGGACACATCAGACCAAGCAACAACCCATTTTCTTCTTCAGTTGTCTTAGTTTTGAAGAAGGATGGCACCATGAGGATGTGCATTGATTAACGAGCCTTGAACAAGAAAACCATCAAGAACTGGTACCCTATCCCACAAATTGACGAGTAGATGGATGAACTGTATGGGGCAGTTTTCTTCTAAAAAATTGATCTACGCTCTGGATATCATCAGATCAGCATCCGAGAGCAGGACATAGAGAAGATGACATTTTGATGTCATTTTGGACACTTCAAGTTCCTGGTTATGCCATTTGGGATAACCAATGCACCTGCTACATTCCAGTCTTGCACGAACCATATACTCAGGGATCAGTTAAGGAAATCAATCTTGGTTTTCTTCGATGACATCTTGATCTATAGTCGGTCATGACAAGAGCATATGAGGCACCTGGATGAGGTATTGAGCATCATGGAGGCACATTCATTATATGCCAAAGAGTCCAAGTTTGATTTTGGTATGATAGATCTGCTTTACTTAGGCCACATCATGAGTGCACAGGGGGTATAGGTGCACCAAGAGAAGATCAAGGCCATTCCAGATTGGCCGACACCCAAGAACGTGACAGAATTGAGGAGCTTCTTCAGGCTGTGCAGCTATTACAGGCGGTTTGTCTGGGGTTTTTCTCAGCTTGGAGCACCATTGACAGATCTCACCAAGCATGGGGGCTTCATATGGACCGAGAAATCACAGGAAGCCTTTGATCACATGAAGGAAGTCATGGGCACTTTTCCAGTGTTGGCACTACCAGACTTCACCTTGCCATTTGTACTAGAGTGTGACACATCTGATGAAGGGATCGGTGCAGTTTTGATGCAGGGAGGACACCCCATTATATTCAAGAGATAAAATCTTAGTCAAAATGAGAGGTTGTACTCCATTTATGACATGGAAATTTTGGCAATCATGCATACCTTGACCAAGTTCAAACAATATTTGGTGGGCAGCAAATTCATGGTCAAGACTGATCACAACAATTTGAAGTATTTCCTTAAGCAGAAGGACCTCAGTGAGTGCCAACAGAAATGGGTGATGAAGGTACAAGCATTCAACTTTGACATAGAGTATGTCAAGGGGAAGAAGAACATTGTGGCCGATGCACTATTGAGGAGAC
>CBVK0101537468.1:0-15834 GCA_900067695.1 Picea abies | reverse complement strand
TCTTATTATGCTCTTATCTAATGAAATGCAAAGAACTATAATAATGGCATAAACATTAACAACATTTCCCTACTATCACTTCACCCATTTCCCAGACATCCCTTACCACCTCATCCATTCACATGGCCTAGATTTGAATTCACCCGAGAACATCCCACATCCAATGAGAATTATACCTATAGGATGTCCTAGATTCCCCTCCAAAATTTGTTTGTATAAAAACATAATGTCTTTGAGAACTTGTCTGGGTAAAGATGGTTTCAGGCACATGTTTAAATAACTTGATGCTTATATGTGATTGACATTTCTATGATCCCTGTGACTTATGATCCCATGGAGGGTGTATCTGTTGATATTGTAGGTCCACACCCGATGGACATGTACATATGGGGGGATGATTAGTTTCGACCTCCATAAGGATAAAATCCCACCTGATGGATGTTGAGACCCCATCTAGGGTCAGAGACAGATCAGGGGATTTGTATAGAGAGAGAGGAGAACGTTCAACTAGGGGAAGCCTGGTAGGCCTGGACCCAGGGGGGTTGTTCCCTTTACCCCATGATGTAGGCCTTGTAAGGCCCATGATTTCACCCAGGTCACCCATGATGTCACCCAACATTTTGGATGTTTTGGAGGCAGTTGTGTGCCAAGTGGCAGGTTCCTAAGGCCCAAGGAGGCATAACATTTTTCTTCAGAAGGCCAAATTTCCCCAAAAGGGGCTTAATGTCACCCTAAAAGGGCATGAAGTCACCTTTAAAACTTATTTTAGGGTTTAATTATGACATTTAATGTAAAATCGGCCATTTTGACCTAATTTTGTTCTTTGTAATTGTATAAATAAGAGGAAAATCACTCTTATTTTTCATCATCTTTCACTCACACTTGTGAGGAATAAAATTTTCACCCTCCTTAGGGTTTATTGGATGCAATTGTAGGTGCACTTGTTGAAGGAGTCTTATTTTGGATTATTTTGGAAAATTTCTTGGTGGATGTGTTCAACTAGGGTTTTTCTTGATGAATTCTTGATGTATGTAAGTGAATTTTCTGCAATTATTCTCAATTGAATGGTTATAATTTTATTTATCTTGCATTTACATTCAAGATTATGAAATTTCTTGTTTAAACCATAGGAAAAATAACACATGTTATTTTCCTAGCTTCAAAATCTTTCACCTACTAGATATTCTCAAAAGGCCGTATTTCTTGAAGCATGAGCTAAGGCCTTGTCATCGCAACACCTTATCATCCATTGCTTCATCTTAGCTGATTTTGCTTCACCATTTAGTTAAAGAGGGAGAAGAACTACTAAGGCCTAGGGTTACCTACACCTTAGTAGCTAGTTTCCCCTTAGGGTTTGATAATTGGAGCCTTGGGTTACCAACACTCTAATCTATCAATCTATATTTTCTTTAACTATTCTATTATCATTTTTCTTCAACATTTGTTGCTGCATTATTGACTCCATTTTCCCTAATAGAACTAGTCTAAGTACTCTTTGAGTAATTGATCAAAACAACCTTCAAAACCTATTCTTTGAGCCTCCTACTAACTATTACTAACCCTAGAATAACCTAACCTACTAACAATATTGTTGTTGTTACTAAAGTAATCTACAACCATTAAATACAACATTAAAATATCATAAAAGCAATTGAAAAGGCTGATTTATATCTTGCCTTGTTTGCTTCTATCAAATGATAGTATTATGATTTCATTGGTTAATGATTCTTAGTCATTTTGAAGCTATTTCAAGGCATTTAATGTGAAGTATTGTTCTATAGAGATGGTTGTTATAAATTTTCTGTTACTTCACCATATTCAACAAATTTATTTTATCGAGAAAGTTTGTGTTCTTTGAAGTGCTAACTAGCAAGTGTACTTGCAAATATATATAGTTGCTTGTTTCTTTGTTCCAGGTAGGTACACTTTGATACACTATCATTTCATTGGTTATAAAACCAAGACTTTTTGATCGGTGGTGAATTGTGAGAGGGGATCCTTATTTATCCATTTTGACTTTGCCTTCTCAACTCCCAGGTCATTGGGGACACCCCCCCTTGGCCTACCACCCTAAATAGAAAGAGACATCCTATTGGAGGTGAAAGTGATAGAATTAGCCTCCAGTTACATCAATTGTCTCTCCTATAACCTTTCCTTCTATCAAAGTACAAATTTTGC
The DNA here is from genome assembly GCA_900067695.1 of Picea abies. Classification (NCBI taxonomy): domain Eukaryota; kingdom Viridiplantae; phylum Streptophyta; class Pinopsida; order Pinales; family Pinaceae; genus Picea; species Picea abies. The sequence continues at coordinate 13,656 of CBVK0101537468.1, read as the reverse complement.
AATAACAGGAAGGAATCTTGTGTTTCCTTTACCTAGTGCAGCTTACAAGGTCAAAGCTAGAGGCCTCTTACTAGAGAAATGACCAAAAAATAGATCCCTTTGAAAGAGGATGAAATACGAGATTCATCCCAGAGGAAAGGTAAATCCATAGCTGCTGAGAAGCATATTGAAATCATTTATACCACCACTTGTCAAAAGGAGATCAACCGTAATTTTAAGAGGCTCAATAGACAACTTAAAGAGTGTTTTCCCTCGACCAAGTTTTGAGGAAACATTGGTCGTGTTTGACCATTTTTGGGACTTTGACAGGCTAGTCAAAGATGGAGCACCCAGGCATAGTTCAGATCACAAGATCTCACCTATTTTGTGGGTTTTTTGGGATTTTAGGGTTTATGTGATGGGTATGGGATGTCGTCCCATGGGTTTGCCCATTCTTAGGACCCTTTTGTGATGTATAAATAAGTAGCTAAGTGATGTAAGAAGTAGTTCTAATCGAATTTGTACAAGAAGCTGTGAAGGTTGCTAAGTGTGAATAGTTGTGAATGCTTGGTCCATACTCTATGTTGAAACTTGCAGAGTTAAGTGCAAGTGATTGTAATAAGGCTCTGTTCCTTGACCTAACTTGGGGAAGGAGGATTTGGCAAGGTGCGTGTAGATCTCCTATCCTATGCAGAGTTGGCTTTGAGGCTTGGTGCATGTAAGAACATTGGAATAGAATAATAAGAAGAGAAGAAGATGGGTGGACATAGCCCCACACTGGGGTGAACCATGTATATCCCATGTCGATGTTCTTTGTGCTATGTTGTTCATGTTGTTTATGTATTTATTTGCTTAATATTGATGCATGATAGGTAGATCCATTGATGCTTAGTTCTTTAGTATATGAATGAATGTTAGATCTCATCTGATGCTATGTGCTAAATGGTTAGATGTGCTTAAGATTGATTAATATTGCGTTGATCTATAATAAGCGTTGAACTTGTGATGTGAATAAGGGTTAAATACCAATGAATGTTATTGGATAAGTGCTCTGTTAAGTATTGTGATCACAAATTTGTATCCAAGCTAGGTTGTAGACACTTGAGTCCTGCAACCTCCCTACCTCTACCTCAGGTGAGACTTCATCTGCTTCGCAAGTGTTACTGAAAGGGCCAGTAGTTAGGGTTTTGTTGGTGCGTTGTTGAAGCATTGAACCCTAGGTCTGCCCCTGTGCCAACAAATGGTTTCGTTTCCAGGTCCTGAAACTGTGATTGTTTGGAACTGAAGAAAAGAGAAAGCTTTGTGCGTAGATCTATTGTTGTAGTGCACGATAGTCTACTTGACTTGTGAAGCTCTGTTCCAAGAAAGGAACCGGATTTGAAGAAAAGAGGTAAGATATTGAAGCTTTGTGCTCTTGTAAAGGTAAAATAATTGGAATTTTTTTCTTTGAAAGTATGAATCTAGGTATGTTTGATAGATTTTGTCTTAGTCTAAAAACTAGGGCACAGCTAGAAGAAAGAAGATCTGACTTGAATAAATATGATAGAGCTAGTGAAAGATATGTTATTCCTATGCATAGAAAGAATTTTTGGATTAATAAGTGGATGCAGGACCCTCGAAAGAATTTTTGCTGATTGCAGATCCATCACTGTGATCCCAGTGTGCAGTACAAGAAATGTTGGGGATCATTTAAAAGAAAGATAGGATTGACACTATGTTATAATTGCAGAAGACTGGGACATCTTGCTAAGGAATTCCTTGGTACAGGTCCTATTTGTCTTTGTTGTAAAGTTGTTGACCATGAGGTTTTGGATTTCCCTAGAATGCCTACTAAAGTTGAAAAGATGAGCTTGAGATAAGAAAACTATGAAGAAGGTTAGGAAACCAAGGATGTGCTAGAGAACTAGAAACAATCAGAGACTATATTATTACAGATGAAAGAAACATTGAATGATCATAGAGACATCAGTTTACCAGAGATATTAAAAGAAAATAAGTCCATAGAAACAAGAATAGGAGACTTCGACATAGACTGTGTTCTGGATGAGGAAACATAGGTGAATATTGTGCCAGAAAGTACTTGGGAAATTTTGGGAAATCCTACTATGGTTCCTTCATTGGGAGGGATAGGCTTGTTTAAAGGAAAGATGATAACCCTATGTGGAATACTTACTCATGTACCTATAATTTCTCATGGAACATCAACTGTAGAAGAATTTGAGGTCATTAAGTTTGTTGAGAACAACACCCCTTTTGCACTCTTGTTAGGAAAGACCTGGATTGAGAAGAATCTGATCCAAAGGAATGTAGAGGAGGAAGCTACATAACAGAAAAAACAAGAATTAAGGGACTTCATAACCAGAAAAATAGTGATACTAATAGAAGACCAAGAAGACAAGTCGAAGCAGCAGAAGGGTGTCGAAGTTGAAAGAACAAAAGAAGGATTAAAGAACATGTCCATGCAGGAGATAAGAGTACCTACCCCATAAACAGTAAGAGAAGAGGTATTACACTCGAATCCTTTGAAAGACCCTCAACAATGTGAAGTCCCTTTACTAGGAGAAGATAAGAACAAGAATGGAAAGAGGAACCCAATGACTCAAATCATAGGAAATAAGGCCAAAAATATCAGTAAGAAGAAAGAAAAGTTAGAAAGACTATAGGAAATTCCAAAGAAGACTTCGTAGAAGGAATTCTTACAGAACTTGAACCTTGCTAGAATAGTAGAACAACACAGAATGGCACTTCACCAAGGTGAAGCTATATGACCATTGGAGGCATCCTGACCATTAGAACCATATTTATTGCTAGAAATATCACCATTGGACCATTGGGATCGTGCCACAAGGGATGGAATCATATTGATTGCGGAATTCCTCCCTATTGGAGGAGTTTGTTACTTCGTTGCTTATTTATCCTGTCAGACGCTCCATCAGGACCACCTTTTGCAAACTGTGATTATCCAAGATAACAAAGAACTGATTTCTATAGCATTTTTATTTTGAGACATTGCCACATGTTTTTATTACCTTGAGTGTCGGTTCACCTATTCGAGTTATTTGATCACAAGTGTGCATGTCGGGAAAACTTAGTGCAATGGAGAAATCCGTTGAAGAGATATTGATCAACCTTATGGATGAGAAATTCATGTCTGCAAGAGTACAGGTATCGTCAATGGGTATATTGAAAGCATCCCCCTCGACTGCACGTCAGTCTAGACAAACCATGACCAAGAAGATAAGAAAGAACCGTGACGATCTAGTGAATGTGAAGCTAATCTCGTCGATCTTCCTTGACTACATCACGCCATTGGCTAGCATAGTTAGTCATGACAGCATCCCATGTGACTTTGAGTACACACTCAACATTGCATACCTCCCAAAGGGGATATGCGCAATTGGACCGCAGGGGACTGATCCCAGATCTCAAGATCAGTGATTTCAACTTGGGAGACAGGAAGAATTATGTAATGCTCACACCACATATGTACCTAAAAAGAATGACCAAGAAGAATCTAAAGATAGTTCCCTAACCATGGATCAAGGATATTGCGAGATCGACGATCATGAATGTCATGAAGATCCCCCACTTCGACAGACATCAGGTATTTAATGCGTGCATTAAAATCCTCCTATCATGCTACCATGGAGGTTATCTCTGGTTAGACAGGTGCGTGACTGTGGATCCATTGTTGATCCACATGATCAATGGATTGAGCATGCAGGGACTAGACCCTCACTAGTTCTACCTAGGAAAGACATCAGATCGCTCCTTTGCATAGTGAATCAAGGAATCTTATGGCAATGTGGAGAAGGGGAAGCAAGGCTACAAGGTAGCATCCATCCAATATGGTGTAGTGGGCCTAGATTTCAAGCTGATAGTGGGAAATCTCATCATGAAGAACTAGTCGATGTAGGTCATAGGGTTCGTAGTCAACCTCGCAGGGAAGTGTGTCGAAGGGATGAAAATGAACAGGGCGAGCTAACTCGTCAATGAATTAGAGAAGGACTGATGTGAAGTGCAGGACCAAGGCTATGAGTTCCACTTTAGCTGGTTTTTTGTTCTCATTGCCTTTGTCGCTTGGGAGATGCCAGAGGGAGCGACATTCCCGGAAGTTGAGCCATAAGAACCATTAGCCACGAGGTTCACCACCTTGTGTTATATGAGTGACATGGCGAAGAAATGGCAATAAAATGCAGTGTTCCATGGTTACTACCTATATCTCATGTGTGCCATTGATTCATTCCCCCGAATGACCTCGAACACCTTTCATACTTAGAGGCCACTAGCAATGTTCCACGCAAACCAACACTTCATTTACATCATTCCATGCAGGGATGAAAGCAAGGAGGAATTGCAGTCGTACTATAAATTGACTGATGAATATATGGAGGAGATAACCAAGGAATGGCGAGCCTAATTCTTTGTACCAATCGAGGATGGAGAGCTCTCCGACCCTGACATTATAGAAAACCCCTTGGTCACCCAGAAGGAGTATAATGGACCAAGCAACGCAAATAAAAAGAATAAGAAGGAGGAATTGTAGAACATCGACAATGAGGAGAATGATAGTGCATCAAAGGAAACTGTACCTAACTCACCTGCAAGAGGAGGAGGCGAAGAAGTAAACTAAGAGGAGAAAGGGGAAGAAGACAAGAAAGAAAAGGGAGAAGTAACACCACCAAAGGATCCCCTAACAAAAGATGAGACATCAAATAAAAGGAAGGTTTCTCCAAAGAAACCCTCAGTGTGGAAGAAGTCATGAGCCAATAAGCCTCAGTCGTAGAATGTGCTCACAGTGGATGATGTTGACCTGATCATCATAGTTGTAGTAGATGCTTCGGAGGATATCTTCGAGTGAAATGAAGCAAATAAGTAGACGATGTATGACAGAATCGAGGTGGAGATGAAGGGGGTAAAACAAGCTATCTATTCGATATGTGCAGTGTCTACTGCGCCATCGTCATCATAAGGAGAAGAATTGGGCAATGAGACTACCTAATTGCGAAGGATAGAAGATGCGACAGAGGCTCGCCTTCGCCGAGTCCAAGAGGAAAATGAGGAGGCCTTAGAGAAACTTTGGGTTGTGCAACAAGATAAAGATGACATTAGAGAGAAGTTCGAGGAGGACAGAGAGAAAATCCATAAAGAGAAAGACTAGTTTCTCACAAAGAAGACTATGGTCAAGGAAGCCATGACTAGAGAACTTCGCTTTGTGACACGTTTGGTAAATATGGAAGAACAGACAGTCGAGAGCCAATTAGGAAAGATCTCTGAAGACATTCAAAAGATTCAATAAAGAGTAGCAGAGATATGATTTCAAGGAGTGTCAATAACTCCTCAAGAAATGAGGGGATCAGAGAGAAGAAATTGCCAGGAGCGCAGTAGAAAGAATCATGGAGTTTGCCTCATAATGTAAGCAACTAAGTAATCAAAGTGTGCAGACATATGAGCGCCTTGCTAAAGACCCATAACTGAGAACATTGGAGTCATAGCTCCAAGAAGTGAAGAAACATGCATCAACGGTGCAAGCACAATTGAATCTACTTACTGCAGTGGAAAACATGAAAGGGCGCAGGAACAATGCACATTTCAGCAATAGGTCACTACCATCCACAGTAGAGTTATGGAGGTGACACAAATACTCCAGCTAGTGCAGGATGAAGCATGCACCCTCTTTGAAGAAATTGAGGGACAAGTATCATAGTTGGAATAGGTGTTCGCCATAGTGGAACAATGCCTGGAGGGGCCTATCACCAAGCAAGTCATTCAAGAGTTCACCAAGCAAGAGCCTCTAGCGAAGCAACAAGTTGAGGTAGCTCGAGCTAATATCGAGGCATTTGAAGAATTATTGCCCATATATGAGTGACTCAGTATGAGTCATAGGTCAGTGTTGGGGGCCTTTTGGCCCTTCACCAAGTTTTGAGGAAACATTGGTCGTGTTTGACCATTTTTGGGACTTCGACAGGCTGGTCGAAGATGGACCGCCTAGGCGGAGCTGAGATCGTGAGATATCACCTATTTTATAGGATTTTGGGGATTTTAGGGTTTATGTCACAGGTATGGGATGTTGGCCCATGGGTTTACCCATTCTTAGGCCCCTTTTGTAATGTATAAATAAGTAGCTAAGCGATGTAAAAAGTAGTTCTAATCAGCTTTGTGAAAAAACCTGTGAAGGTTGTTAAGTGCGAATAGTTGTGAATTCTTGGTGCATATTGTATGTTGAGACTTGTAGAGTTAAGTGCAAGTGATTGTAAGAAGGATCTGTGCCTTGACCTAACTCGGGGAAGGAGGATCTGGTGAGGTCAACATAGATCTCATGTCCTATGCAGAGTTGTCTTTGTGGCTTGGTGCATGTAAGAAGATTGGAAGAGACTAATAAGAAGAGAAGAAGATTGGTGGACATAGCCCCACACTAGGGTGAACCATGTATATCCTGTGTCAATTTGATTTGTGCTATGTTGTTCATGTTGTTTATGTATTTGTTTGCTTAATCTTGATGCATGATAGGTAGATCCATTGATTCTTAGTGCTTTAGTATATGAATGAATGTTATATATGATCTGATGTTATGTGCTAAAGGGTTAGATGTGCTTAGGCTTGATTAATATTGTGTTAATCTATAATAAGGGTTTAACCTGCGATGTGAATAAGGGTTAAAGACTAATTAATGTTATTGGCTAAGTGCTCTGTTAAGTATTGTGATCAGAAATCTATGTCCCAACTAGGTTGTAGACACTTGAGTCCTGCAACCCCCCCCTCCTCTAACTCGGGTGAGACTTCATCTTCTTCCCAAGTGTTGTCGAAAGGGCCGATAATTAGGGTTTTTTTTTTGCATTGTTGAAGCCTTGAACCCTAGGTCTGCCCCTGTGCCAACAAAGAGGCAAGTGATGAAATTGATGAAATGGAGAGGGGTGAGTTGGCTGAAAAGAATAAACTTAATGGAATCATGGGAATGTATGATGAAACTATTAAAAAGGCCAGATTTATAGATAAAAGGTTTCAACCCCTCCATAGGCAGCTCATAATCTTATAAAAACAAAACAAAGCTGACCATGCTTAGATCAGAAGTCTAAAGATGGAGTTGCAACCTTTCAAAGAGAAGTTGGCAAAGAAGAATATGGATATGTTAGCTAAATATTCCACCAAGAGCAATTCCAAACTCAGAAAATGAAGAATATGAACACCTTAACTCATTTCAATTTTGATAGTTTCCTATTTTTGTATTTTGCAATTTTGAGGATGGTCATGTTTGATAAATCATGTTCAACTAAGGGTGTGTTATATTCTTAGTCACATGTCATGATAATATGTTATTATAGTAGTTGGTGGCATTGGGAATGGTTTTTGGATTTTTTTTAGTTGTTTTCAAATGAAAAGAGAAGCTACAGGAAAGTTCACAATTCCTAGCGCTATGCACTGGTTGATACAGGTTGGCACTGTGAACTGTGCTGTGAACTATTGTTCTGGAGATTTTGAAGGAATCAGGAGCTACTAGATGGTCAAATGAATGCATGGCACTTGTATGAGGTTTATTTTTAAGCTGGAAATCCACCTGCGAAAGGAAGAATGCACTCAAAGGGACAACTCATCAACAATAAAGAAAAGTTAAGGGCATTTCCAACATTAGCCTAGTTTTTAGTAGTTTAGTTATTTTCTATTATCCACATGTTGCCATGTTTCTTTGAGGGAACATGGATCCTAGGATAAGGAGGTTATTTGAATTGTAAATTTTTCATTGAAAGTATAGACTATAAAATAATCATTGTAGCTCAGTTAGAGGATTTGAAGGATTGTAATGAGACTCATATTTTTGAGATTTTGAAAGTAACAAAGACAACTCTAATTTTACATACCAGACCTGAGATGTTTTGGCTAATATAAATCATTATTTTCCTTTTATCATCTTATTTATTTATTTCTCTGATTTGCATCTATTGAATGTTTCAATTGATCTATTGTATATGCATTACAATGAAGGATTTGTTGTGATGTTGCTCATGTTTTCATCAAAGTTTCCCTTTTGATTTAAGAAGTTCTTTTTTCAGAAGGATTTCTTCATATATCTATTAGTATTACCTGATGTAAATGGTAGATATGTTTCACTTTTCTTATTGAATTATTCCCCCTTATTCATATTATTCTGTAAAACCTGATCCAAGTTATTCAAAACCTCATTTGTTGGTGCATCTTATCTAGAACTTTCTGTGACTGGTAGTATTTTTATCACTGAAATATCGTTCGCAAAATTGCATGCATATGATTACAGAAACACAACAATTCCAACAAAAATTAGTTCACCTGCAGCACTGAAATGCATTTCAAAAGAAAAAAACTATACAAATTGGACAAAAATTGACATGCGCAAATTCACCAAAGGAAGCGCTCGTGCACAGTGTGTGGGCCATCAAATCCCTCAGAGTGCACAATGCACCAAATGCGTGACTGTGTATGAGAAAAGACACATACTTTTATGAATGGTTCATTTATGGTTCTTGTCGACACCTTAACTATTTATGGACCAACTCCCAACCTAATATGACCTTCATGTTTAAGAAAAATATGAATGGGGGGTTGGTCAAGGACTCGAGGGTGCCCTAGAATTCCCCTTGTTCACACCAAGAACCAATTACATTTTAACTTGAAGAAATTCTATAAATAAGAGCCATGGGTGCACTAAGAAACCAATATCTTCATAGTATTATTATGTTGCCTCAATTCTCCCTTGAGAATCCTCTTTTCACATTGGATCATTCAAGCATCATTGCAATAGGCCATTCTACTCACCTCTTGATGGAATATGCATTGATGTTCTTCACCATTTTCCATTATTTATTCCATTTTAGTAAAATCTCTCCATTAGTGAATTCAAGATCCCTCCCAAGGCAAAAGAGGGGACTCATAAGTCCTCATTTTTCTTTACGGTGTTTTCTCTACTAATTTATTGATCCATTGGTAGCATTATGTTGGTCATTGGTTGATTTTTATGGTTCTAAGTTTCTCATGCTTTCTAAATTTTATTTCTTAGTTTTTTTAGTTTATTTATTTGTTTATACAAGTTTTTGTCTTGTTTAACCCACTCACAATTTTTTTTTTTTGTCTAGCAGGCCCATCTAGACATGAAAGTGTTGTTCTTTTTCTCACCCAAGTGACAAAACCAACACAATAGATTGGTGACCATACTGGGGATCAATATCAAATTCCACCCTATTTGGGCTTAGAGAGCACTTATTTTTAATCAATTTTTCTTCCAAGTACTAAAATCGGCCTAGCCAAACCTATCAAAGGAAAAATTCAGAGCTAGAGGAGGAGTATTTCACTCAAAAATTTATCCCCCGATGCGTGACAGAAAGTGCACAAATTTTCCTACCCACATAAGTGCACTCTGCAAACTGTGTGCTCCACATAATTCTTTTCTTTTCACATTGTGTGCCCTCTGCGCACCTGTCAGAATTGTAACCCACACACATATCCCGTTTTTCAAAATTGTAAGGGTTTTGTGATGATTTGAAGGGCCCTAGCCTTCATATTTTTTATTTAATGCACTTTGTAATGCACATGCACTCCACTTATAATAATTTCCCATATGAAAGTTTATCTAAACATAGGCACTTAGGGGGTAAAAATAACCAAATATACTCCTCTTTTTCTTTGGTTTCCACATGGATGGCTTGTTTGGTTTGTAAAATTTTAAGTTGAGATAATTTCTATCATACATAAACCACTTACATTGGGAATAGAAGTTAACTTTGACCCTTGAGTATTCTCTTCTCTCGCACCCTAGTGTGATCTTAGGAATCATAAAGGTGGTTAAAAGGACATTTCATCTCCATTAACAAAATCTTTAGGAGAGGACAAAATCCCCCCTAGGGATCCTCTTAGTTTCTTTTGAAATCATCTTAAAGTTGTAAGGGCCCACACATTCCCACATGCTGCAAACATAGGATAGTTTCTTGAAATTTCTTTCTTAGTTTACATCACAATATAGGGAAGTTTAAAGATCAAAAGTAACGGGCCCATACATGCCCACATGCTTGCAATCTAGGATAGTTTTCAAGATTTCTTAGCGTAAACAACATTTAGGGAGTTTAAAGGATTTGTAAGGACCCATATGTCCACATGCTAGTTCTTTAGGGATTTTAAAATTCCGCAAGGTTGTACCAATGACACTAAGTAAGCTAGATAAAAAATATTTGTAAGGACCACAGGAAGTCCACATGTTGCAATCTCACACTTAGCTTATTAAAAACTTGGCACACTTTTTCAGTTTCTCGCACACAAAGTCACTCCTCACTAACATAATTTCTATTTTGAATAGTGGAGGTTGAAGTAGGTTTTCTCCAAAGGAATTCTGAAACATCCCACTACTTCTTTTGGAAAATATCCACACCAATCTCTTATCCCACCCATTTAGATGTGGTGGGATAAGAGATTGGTTGCCACCCCCAATCTCTTATCACACCACATCTAAATGTTTTCTAAAAAATCACTAAGTTTTCCTCCACGGGAGGTGCCAAAAGAAAATTTTTGGTCTAGGTAGGATCTCGAGCGTAGGCATCCAAATAAACCCCTGTTATCTGGTTCGCACATTTTCAAACATTAGAAGTTGACAAATAGGGAAATTTCAAATCCTTCAAGTCAAGTGTTTCTACACCATAAGGCGGGGAGATACCCCTAAAGGGTTGAAGGCTAAGGTTTGGTAGTTCTGTGTGTCCCTCCTTGAGTCACCCAACTCTTGGAAGGGATCCAACTTGTGACCCATTTATGAGGCCAAAAATTTAAATGTTGCACTTTGACTGAGGTACCTAGTCACCAAAATTTAGGACATCTACCTAGGTGGAAATTGTGGGCTGAAATTGGATCTTGATCAGATTTTATGTGGCTATTGGGAAATATTTCCATCTCTTTCAGGATATGCACCCTCTACCCCTCATTATAACTGATTATTTCATCCTTCACTAGTTCCCCTTCCGGTGGCTTCATACCCCACTGTTGAGTGATTTTGGAAGGTGTTGGCACAAGGGCAGACCCAAGGTTCAACTCCAAGAGTGCACCAACAAGCCCTAACTATTGGCCCTTTCGGTAGCACCTACGAGGTAGATCTAGTCTCACCTGAAGTAGCTATGGGGGATTGTAGGACAGAGATGTCTACAACCAAGGGGAATATCAAGTGGATCTAATACAACACGGTCACAACATTCATATATCCTTTACCAGCTCAGATCTATTTTGCACAACTATATATCAGATCTAACACAGTAAGGAAATAACAATATACCAAATGAAAAGATATCACAACATCAATCACAAATGACACAAGATGTATGTGGTTCACCCTCTCTCTAGGGCTACGTCCACAGAACTGTTCTTTATAATATATTAAGATGAAAGAATATAATTCTTGTCTGTTCTCTTAGCTAGAAGATCTTCTTCTTCTTCTCTCTCTTTCTCTACCCTTCCTGTGCACCCAACTGTAGGACTAACCTTCACACCCAACTGAATATGTTACAATACCAGAAGGCTCTACACTCAACACTTCTCTCTTTCTCAACAATAATCACTAATACCAACAATAGCAAAAATAGCAACAATAGAAACAACAACACTATGACGAACCCTCTTCCCTCATCTAGGTTCTTATTTATACATTACAATAGCTCACCGACAACATTAGGATGATACCTAAGTGTAAAAACCCTAGATACCAAAACCATGGGTGTCTAAAACCCTAGGTCAACTTGACTCGTGTTTTCAGGGCTTCGCCAACATGTCTTTCCTTCCTTCTCGCACAGTGCTCCAAATCATCTAGTGGTGGCTTTCTCCACTTGCTGAGTTGTCCATGATCCATCTTCCTTGCTGATCTGTCATCTTCAATTTCCTCATCCAACGACTTGCTTCCTTTTACTTTGCTTCATCTTTTCTGTTCTTTTTCTCACTTCGACCTAATATCAGTCACCGTGTCTTCCACAAAGTTCACATTTTACCTTTTCTTCCTTAATATTCTCTTACTTCCATACCCAAGGACCAACACACTGCCAAAACACACCCGTGACTCGTCCTGAGGCACCTCGGATCTAATCCTTCTATTGTGCTTCAACATTGGGCTACGCAGGGTAGCCTTTGCTTTCATCTCTATGACTCCTCTCCTTCCTTGTGCAGACTATATTTTTTGTGTCTGGTACCCAGTTTCAACTGCACCTGGTACCTAGACCCTTTTCCTCAGGTTTTTACTGAGAGTTTCGAGGTAGCGGGTTGTCATAATACAATTTCAACTGGCTCTAGTTCACCAAACCTTCCTTCCATTATTCATTCAAAGTCTTCATCTACGCAACTCCTCCTTCTGTAATATAGGAAATATCATATGGCCTAAACCAATGTGTTCAGAACTTTCCTGGATTTTTCATGAACTTACTGTCATACACCAATACCAAATCACCTTGCTTAAATGACTTCTTTTTTATTTGTCTGTCATGGTAGGCCTTCTCTCTTTCCTTCTGTACCTACTAATGGAATCCTGTAATAAATATGTCTTCTTCTAGTTCGACCAACTGTGAAAGCCTTTCTTGAAAAATGCTAGCGTCATCCATACCTAGAAAGGAAGCAATTCTTAGGCTTGGTACCAAATATTCCATTGGGACAATGACTTCGAGACCATAAACCAAATTAAAATGGGTATTCATTGTTATCTTCCTGCAAGTGGTTCTATAGGACCAAAGTACTGTTGGTACTCTTAAATCCCAATCGTCTCTATTAACACTGAAAATCTTCGTTAACGTTGTCTCCAAGATTTTGTTGAATGCTTCAACTGTCCCATTAGCTTGTGGATGGTAAGGCGTGATCTTTTGATGATGGACTGCAAATTACTCATTCAAGGATTCAATGGTCTTATTGATGAAATGTGTTCCTTGATCGCTGATAAGAATATTCGGGCATCCAAACCTAGTTATGATGTCATCAAATATGAAGTGCGCAGTTGTAGTTGCACTATAGTCCTTAACTTCTCTTGCTTCGGCCCATCTAGTCAATTACTCTATCACAGTGATTATGTACCTTTCTCCTGTGCACTTCCCTAGATGGTTTATGGGTCCTACGAAGTCAATGGCCCATTTATCAAATTCTTGTAGGATCAACTATGGTGCTAGAGGCATTTCATCTCTTCTGGATGGTTTCCCAATTCTTTGCCATACATCATAGGCTTTGTGATAGTCCTTAGCACTATGTGTAGGGTAGGCCACCAAAGGCCAGCGCTAAGAACCTCATGTGTAGTTTCTTTCCCTACATAGTGTCCTCCTGCAATGCCTTCATGCGCTTATGTAAGGATCAATGGTTTCTTTGCCTCTATAACACACCTCCTCAATATCTCATCTGGTCCCATCTTGTATAGTTGTGCAGCTATAAGTGAAAATTCTAAAACTCACACTACTAGTTGTTTCTTCTGGGGAATTGTATACTCACTAGATGCCATTCATGTTGACAGGAACTGGATTATTTCTGCGAAGTGGTCATCAATATTTCTAATGGATAGCAGTTGTGCATCCAATAATATATCCTCCAAATTGGTTGACTCTTCGTCATGTTCCAACCTGGACAAGTGGTTAGGACCTTTCTTCATTCTTCCTGGCTTAACCACAATTTCGAAATAATATTCCTGAAATAGGAGAAGCCATCTGCATATCC
>CBVK0101537466.1:0-11674 GCA_900067695.1 Picea abies | reverse complement strand
TGATTTTTTTGTTCTTTTTGTTGATTTAGAAAAAAGAATAAAAGACTATTACGTTACAAGGGAGGAACAAGGATCACAAACATACAAGTTCAAGGCATGATGACAAGACTGATGTTCTTAGGAAATGATACTCGGAAAAATCCTCCAGTGGCCAAAGGTGTTAAAACGCAAACGCAAACTGTTACTAGGTTGATGGGTAAAGGATGCAAATGCGGTTGATAGAACACACAATGGTAACGTCCTTCGATGTAAGTTTAACGAGCCCAAAGAAGGGAAGCTCGGTGATTGTTCATATTTAGAGAGTCTGAAAAAGCATAAAAGGAAACTCCATTGGGGTACCTTTTTCGTCAATAGTTTAGTTGGTTCAAAAAAGGGGTAAACTAGCACCGACTAGACGTCAATTCAAAACCATTTTAACGAGTGTGACAAGGACAATATCACTCGGCTATTTTTACAATTTTAAGGAGTCTGAAAAAAGCTTAACTATGGACTCCATCAGGAATGTTCTTTTAGACCGTTTTAACGAGTGTGAAAGAATAAGGTCACTCGACAATCTTTTCAATTTTAGGGAGTCTGAACAGAGCTCAACTATGGACTCCGGGGGGGTTTCTTTTTCGTAAATTTAGTCCCTCAGGCCCAAAAAAGGAATAAAATCATACCTGAGGATACTCTTCTAAAGAATTGGAATTCAATAGAGTATTCTTTTGTTCGTACAGTTGACCATTCGAACCGAAAAAGGGGTAAACTACCGCCAGACATACGTGACTTCAAATTTCAGTTTAACGAGCGTGAAAGGTCACAAGATCGCTCGGCAATCTTTTCATGTTTAGAGGGTCTGAAAAGGGCTTAAAAGGAGACCCATTTAAGGAATGTTCTTCTGGACCAATTTAATGAGTGTGAAGAAACAAGGTCACTTGACAATCTTTTCATCTTTAAGGAGTCTGAAAAGGGCTTAAAGAAGACTCCATGATGGTTACTTTTCTCAGTTAATCCGGACGAGATCGAAAAGAATAAATGCAGTCTCGCCGGATGTTGCTTTCGGATCTCAAAGCGAGCTTGAAAAACAACAAAGTTAGCTCATGATCGACACTTTGTGGATCGATGCCTGGAATTTCCTCATAAGACCAGGCAAAAACGTCGCAGAATTCTTTGAAAATATCTGTGTAAATTTGAACCTCTTCGGGGGAGCAATCCGCTCCGACGAAGACATTCTCCATGACGCCAGGGTTTCTGGAGATGTTAATAGGTATGGTTTCAGTGATAGTCACCATATTCCCCTCAGCATAAATTTCCTATGTAGCTAAGAGGTTAATAGGACACGGCTGATCTCCCGTCATGGTGATAGTGAATTCTCCGGCCTTGATTTGGCTTAACTCTGGGAGGAAATATGATCTGTGATGAAGATCTTCCCAAGGTTTGTCTGGACTAGTCATTGCTTCGATTACAACTTTGTCAGAAGGCAAGAATAAGTCTAACGAATCGGTGGTAGCAAGAGAACCCTGAGCCCAGATAGGCTCTTGAAGTGGATCCAACTCTTGTGCAGGAGTCCGATCAGGAGTAGCTAAAGTTTGCTGGACTAAAGAGTATGCTACTTCAGTGGTCGACAAGGGTAGGGACATGCCAGCATGCCCTGTCTCATCCATCGTGGCTGATGGGGAAGGAAGAATCCATGGATCCTGAAAGTACGTCGTGCGGAACGACGAAATGTGAAAAATCTTAGCCTTGTGGTGGGTCAATATAAACTTAACATCGCCATGAGGAGGTGGATAATCGAAAGTACCCATCAAAGATGGGAACAAACCAACTCCTATGTTAATGACACTGGCTTGAGGATTATCTATCATGGTAACCGTGGATGCCCCTAAGGCAGGGTTAGGTCGAGAGAAGGACAACCGATCAATGGTCACTATCCGACCTTCATGTGGAAACAATAAGACTCGAAAAATTGTAGCGACCATCGCTTGCATAGCATAAGTCCAACTACGACCTGACAAGAGATTGTAGTCGATGGGGGCATCGACTACCTCTACTTCGACGCACACGGTCTTCCCCCCTAACTGCACAGGGAAAGAAGGAATGATGCCATGTGGTCAGAAAGAACGATCGTCAAATGCAGTGAGGAGAGTAGGTGATGGAGACAACTCGGGCTGACCAATGGCTTTCCAGCATGCTAACGACATAACGCAAGTCGACGCACCGTCGTCAACCACTGTGCAGAAGATATTCCGTGTAAAATTTTTCGTGGGATGAGACACTACTATCTGAAACGCGACGTGGTAAGGCAGATGAGGTTTCAAGTTAGTCGTATCTAACATGATGGTACCTAGGTTACAAGTCTCAGTAAGGCCTAAAGAAACCAATAAGGCTTTCCTCTGAGCAGGGAAACTTTGGAGGACCTCCAAAGCAGACATAGCACAAGGGGTTTGGGATAAATCTTCCACCACAGAGTAGTTCTGGGCGGCCCTTGCGTTTGGATTGTGAGAAGCTCGCTTGAACGCACCTTTTGGAATGCATGTCATTGTTTCACCCAACGTCTTCTCGATCTGTAGAGGAAGAGATGGGATTTCGGCTTCCTTGCCCTTCTCAGAGGCGCTTGGTTTACTATAGTCGTGCACTCTAGTCGTTATCAAAGCATCACCCCTAACCATATATACGTTCACGGACGAGGAATTGTTAGGAGGAGGGCAGGTTTCTGAACTGCCCCCTTTCGCACTTGCATAAGCTTGAGTTAAATTTTGCCCATGCTGAAAGGGATTCATCAACACGGCTTGTTGTTGTTGTGTGACAAACTTCTGGGCTTCCGCAAGTCGAGGGCATAGATGGGTCGGGTGGTCTTCTGCACACAAGTTGCACAGATACCTCGCCTTCCTCTTTTCGGTGGTTCCCTCGCTAGCATTATCGGTGGGTTTCTTATCCCCCTTACCCTTTTTGCGTTGTTTTTTCTTCCCTTCAGGCTGCTGGGTGGCCTTCGGGTTAGTCGTCTGCACGGAGTGTACTTCCGACGTTTGGGTAGGAGGAGCAGCCAAAGCAGTAGTCTGGCTGGCCGCTGAGTGTTGTATAGATAACTGCTGCAATTGTTTTGTCAATTGCTCAACGGGCTTAGTTTGTGCTGAACCGACGATACCATCGGCATGTGGTCTGGCTCTCTATCTGGTTTTATCCAGTATTGACCGTGGTGCATCTGGCAGGATGTTGTATAGTAAACCAGAATGAGAATAGATAAGCTCAAACTGTTGAGCCCTCATGATAGCATCTTCCTCGGAGAAAACCCCTGAAGTCGCGACGTCTTTGGATAACTGTGGAACTAAAGAATTAAGGAACCACTCTAGCAGGAATGCTGGTGGGACAGGTACCTTGATAAGACTCTTTCAGCGTCGCCACTCTTGAATATGATCTGAGATATGGTTCGCTGTCGTCTGCTCGAAATTGGCTAGCAACTCTATGCCAGCATCGTATCTCACAGGTAACTGGAAATGGTTAAGGAAGGCCATCGCCAGTTCGCCAAAAGAAGAGTATCGTGAATGATCAAGCTCAATGTACCACTTCGCGACACTCCCAATAAGAGTGCGTTGAAACAATCGCAACTGGACAGAGTCATCTTTTAGTGAGTTAGATGAACACAAAAGGTGGAAAGTAGTCACGTGATCACCTGGATCTTCGTTAGGCTTGGACTCGAATTTTGGAATGTCCGAAGGCAACTTCGTTGGCATAGGAGGCCAACGCGGATCGTGACAGATAGGATCATTTAACAACTGTGTCAAATCTGGCAAGTGTAATGTCACCAAGAATGGTATTTTAGGTTGCTGTTGATAGCCTGGATAAAAGGGTCCTGGAGTTTGACTGGCACCAGGTTGCCAGGAAAAGTTTGGCTGCTGGCCCGGATTTTGGTAGAAACCATGGCCCTGACCAGCGTAAGGGTTTTTCATCTGAGGAGACATCATTGGCTGATTCCCCATGAAGGACATAGGATGTTGGGCATTCATTGTGTTTGACGGACTTTGGGACGGATTACCCCATGCCGGTCTTGATGGAAGAGGCATAGAAGTTTGTCCGGGGTTCCATTGGCTATGGAAAGAATTACCCTAGAACGACATTCCAGAGGATGGAATGGATCCTTGTGTTGAGTTCCAAGGTCCTGGTATATGTGCCCCCAGCGCAGGAATAGTACCCTGTGCCAGAGTAGACTGTCCAAAAATGGGTGTGCCCCCAGATGGGAAAGCAGTGGATGCGAAAGTGTTATTACCAAACGTCCCGTTCCAAACAAACGGTGATGAACCTACCGGCAGATTTTGCGCAGGTGTTCCTTGACTCCCGACTCCAAGTGAACTTGTGTGTGTAGGCTTCCTGGCGGACTGCTGATGCATACCACCAAGCGAAGGGGACAAAGGAGGAATATGACCTCCAGTGTAAGGAAAAGCGTTGAAAGGGACAGGAATGCCCCCAAGTTGACCCTGCAGAGGAGCGTTAGAGCTCCCTGCCCCCAGACCCAAAGTCTATAAAGTGGAGTAAGTGAGTGCAGGACTGGTACCTGAACTAGGCATACCGTA
This sequence comes from Picea abies, assembly GCA_900067695.1. Lineage (NCBI taxonomy): Eukaryota > Viridiplantae > Streptophyta > Pinopsida > Pinales > Pinaceae > Picea > Picea abies. Next base: position 7,127 of record CBVK0101537466.1, on the reverse strand, counting down.
TGAAAACGGAGGGCCTGTCGCACTAGGTGTGTAAGGAGGTGTGGTCTCCATGATAGATGGGGTCGGTCCACTGTGTGACGTAGTTGCGGTCGAGACCATGGTGGCCTGGACCATCGACAAAGGCAAGTTAGGAGAAGCTTCTCCTGTGGTAGCAACAGTGATGGGAATGGAAGAATTCCCAGTTGAAGTAACAGAGTTTAGTTCCATCACTGGGTTAGGCACTGATATGCATTCATAAAATTGAATTGGCACAATATTGTCCGACCAAGTATCAGTGTTTGAGGTTTCAACCGATCCAATATTGGCGGTTGATTCCTCCGGGAGTTGTTCGGGCTCAAAAGCCCCGGTTTCTTCGAAAGACCCTTGATGGTCTAGCTTCCGCCTCAATGGTGGCGGGGGTGGCTCCAGTATAACCGGTGGCAGGCCCAGAAGCCTTCGTGACCGGCGGAGCTTTAAATCCTCCACTGTGTGAGAAGATTCATGACACGCTAAGGTATTCTACACGAACCAACAGTAACACACACTAAAAGAAGCCCCTATGAGATAATACAAGCAATCACTAACTATTTTGAAGAACAGTTACAACAACCAACACTAGAGCAACTTACCGGTGCAAATGCAACTCGAATACGGAAGCACCCTCCAGGTATACTCTGCAAAGCGTGGCCCGATGTCTGTCCTAGGTACTGCGGTATACCCCCGCAGTCACCTATGTATGTCCCTAGAAAATATTGGCAACTAGTTTGCCAGCACGTGAACAGTCACCAGGCGGGTACAGTCGATAGTCGGGTAGACCACAATGAGCAGGGTATCAAGCCCAAAACCTGTCAAGGGTATCGAGAGCAAATGGTCCAGAAGACAACTGAGGACCTCGAACAGATTCGAGACCCACGAAGCTCCGTGGAAAATGCAAACAATGGAATCCCTTAACAAATCCTCGATATGTGTTCTCCACTACGCTCGGTCCATCTTTGGAGAGGTTATCTCTGCTACCTTTCCTTACGCGACCTCGTGTTTAGCCCCTGTGTTAGAGGGGGGTCCCGGATAACTTTCCGTAACTGGACTTCTACACTCCCTATTGACAGACTCTAATGTTTGATCTGAGTGGCCTTGGAGAATTTACTCTCCAACCTATTCCAAGGCCCTAGTCTTGAGCTAGTGTATGTACCCTACAAACAAAAATTCTAATCATTTTTAATTAGCGTTGCTTTTAATGGGATTTTTAAGTCACAAGGTATGAAAGTGAAACTGATGGTGTGTAAAGACTCAAAGAAAAATGAACAAGAAATGCTTGGAAACAAAAACTTTTACAAACAATGCAAAAACCAACAACTTTTCAACAAGAAAGACTTATTTTCTTTTCAACTTTCCTAAGATTTCATGCAGCAAACACCAAGTAATTTCACTCAAATCTGCGAGCTACTTATACTCTAAATGCAGTGCAAAAACTTATGAAAAATGACTTCTTCCTAGCTATTGATGCAACAACACAATCTTCAAACCAAGAAGAAAATGAAACAAAAGAATTTTTTTTTATTTAATTGCAAAATGAAGCAATAAAGGGAAAATGACGACAAGCACAAAACCAAGAAAACAAAATAAAGTTCTAGCTTAAAGCATAGATCGCAACAAACCAGAGCAAAGATGCATAAAGGCAATCAAGAAAGCACCGATTCTAACGCTTGTCTAAAAACCATAACACATAATTTTTTCTTTTGTCTTTTCTATCAAAACATCAACTAATAAAAGCACCGGCTAAGGATAAGAGGCCCTAACCTGCTGACTGTGCAGCCCCAGACTCACACCCCTGAGAGGAATACTTCTCACCACAGGAGGGGATGACTACCCCACCCAGGTTGAAAAGCAACCAATCAAGCCCGCGACTGTCACTGAAACAACACGTGTGCAAACGCGTGCTGAGCTATAACAGCGCACAGGTACCTGCGGGCTAATCTTGAACAGGCCGCGGGTCTGTATAAAAGCCAAGACAAAATCAAACACAGGCAGCCCAGACCTGAAAAAGGCCTCTGGTATTGATAACCAGGGTCTCTTAAAGGCTTGGTTGCTTCTACTTTCACAAAAAAGAAAAAATGAATGCAAAAGATAATAAACACAATAAAGCAAACTGAAAACAAAATGGTAAACTAGCAAGACCCAGACAGGATCCAGAAAGCCCCCTGAGAAGGTAAACTTCTGACAGGGAAGAGGAGACTACCTCTCTAACTTCTTGAACACTACACACTACTGAAACCTTTGCAGCAAGCGTTCAAACGCGGGCTGTAGAAGGTTAGGGCGTGGGTTACACGCGTGTAGGCCTTCTGCAGGCCGTGTGTACCTCTGTGTGTCCCGATAATAAATGTCAAGCAACAGTCAAGGAAAAACTGGTATTATGAACCAAGTTCCCTGCTATCTTTGACCTAACAGAAAACAAAACAAACAAAGAAACAAAGAATCTACTCCTTTAAACTACCCAAGAACCTCTATGAAATCCGAAAACCCTAAGAGTAATATCCCCAGTGGAGTCACCAATTCTGTTGTTGGGAAATTATACCCTACAGACTAACAAGCTAGGGCTTAAACTTGCATGGAGATCATGACCCATAAGAAATTAATTTTAACCTTCTACCCCAAACCTAAACCCCTTTTTCACATGCAAACATGGAAAGAACCAACTAACCTTTTTATCGATGGTTGGTGTAGATCCTCCGTTGCACTTTATCTCCGTGCTTCTACTTCTCCTTCCAAAGACGATCCTACAATCAAGACAAAACACTATGCATGCATGCTATTGTTCTACTAGAGGGTTAGAGATTAAGCATAAATCAAATAAAACATATAAGACTCGTGCATTGGGATGGGAAAAGTACTCTTTATTAATCTCAAGATGAATCAACTTACAATGATAATAGAGATCGGCCACCATTCCTTGATCCTGATCCTGGGCTCCTCCTCTTCTTTGTTCTCCAACTGCTTTGCTTGAATTCTCCTAAAGCTTGAGGAAAGGCTAAAGGGTTGGGACAAAATGGATTCGACAATTGGGCAAAGTTTCTTTGCTATGATTTTCCTCCCTTTGAATAGTACCCCTACCCCTTCTTTTATAGGCTAGAAGGAGCTAGGGTTTTGGACGAATTCTCGGCCATGCATGGCTGGGAGTTCCAGTTAACTGACCCAAAGCTTTTCGTTCCATCGGCAACTTTCCTGCTTTTGTGCTTTGTTAGGTAAACGCAGGCTGTAGTGGGCCAGCCAACATTCCAACGCGTGCAGTATAAGGCCTGCTAGTGTTCCAACGCGCCCAGTAATGGGTTAGGGCGCGGGTTACTTGATTTAAGAGGTTTTTTAAGAGTCTATTCAGCATGGCTTTGGCAATGAAGGGCAATGAGTTGGCCTAATGCCAGGTAAGCATGGATGGTGCAATTTAGGGTTATAACACCAGTAGAAAGATAAACCCAAGTATCCCAAGAAGAAACATCCTCGCTACAACAACAAACAACCTAAGGGTCCCAAACCCGCTTAGATAGCTTCAGCTCCTAATGGTGACAAAGGATCAAAATATAAAAGTAAGAATACTAATAGACATTGCAATTTTTGTAATAAAGATGGTCATGATGAGTCCAAATGTTTCAAGAAGATGGCAGCGATGAAGAAGCACAACATCAGTATTGATTCTTCTTCTTCTCATGGACATGCACTTTCTTCTTCTGGTTTTTCCTTCAATACAACTTCTACTACTACTTCTTCTTCTGATGAGTGGCTTATTGATTCAGGAGCATCTTATCATATGGATAAGGATAAATCCATATTTTTTTCTCTAAATGAATGTAACACCAAGGAAATATTTGTTGGTGATAATAGATCTCTTAGTGTTGTAGGATCTGGAACAATTCAGGTAGAAAATGGTCATTTCAATGATGTATTATGTGTTCCAAATATTTCTTGTAACCTTATATCAGTATATCAAATCACTCATTCAGGTGAAGGTAAAACCATCAAGTTTTCACCTCACCAAGTTGTAATCAAGGATCTAAAAGATCCTAAGCATGTTCTTGCAACTGGAATCGCTGATGATATTACCAGGTTGTACAAGTTTGACAACTTTGGGTCATCAGTTTTTTCATCAGTTTTTGTTGCTCATAGCGATGACTTGAGAAAACTTTGGTGACTCAGGCGCGCCAACCACGGGCACGTCCGCTCTCACAGGACCTTCTTCTTCTCGGCCCGAAGAACTCGAAGGTTCTTCTATTTCCCTATCGGGAAATCTTCACCCACAACAATCTTTCCCCGAGGTCTCCCCTTTACCACCGAGAAATCAACCAAATCTCGCTATCTCATGAGTCCGTGGCTCAAAGCCTCCAATTCTTCCTTTCTAATCTTGCGATACCCGATCTGGCGATACAGGTATAGCTCCTTCCTTTATTAGTGCCCTCACCACATGCAACCATGGGCTAGGCTTAATTGTTAGCGCTTCTCGCAACTCGCACCTTCGTGAGTTTGCAAGTCAAACTCTCATGCCTTCCTGTTGCGATCCTCCGAGACGTGATAAGTCAATGTTGATATGACTCCTCCCCCTAATGGATTTCTCTACTCGCAACCTCGCAACCTCGCCACCTTGTAGGTTGAACTGTCGAGCTTTCACCCTTCTATTCCGTGAATCCCCGAGATGCGAGAATTCAATGGAATGTTGACTTCTATCTCCAGACAACATGTGTCCACCTGTCGACCATGCGGGTCCCACCTTATGCTCTGCCACGCATCCACATGAACCTTGCTCTCGGCGCTTCGCAACTCGCGAATCCTAATGCCAATACTTCGGGACTTCTCGCGGCGAGATCCTGAGGGTTTCGTGCCACCTGTATTCCACTCGTGCTTCGCTATGGCCCACACTGCCTCCAGCTATCAAGATATCACCTCTCACAATCTCGCGATCCCCGTAGCCAAAATATCTGATACACAATCCCACGTGCAGATCCAACGGTCCTCCTGTGTTCTGGATATAATGGTTATCCTCCTTCTCGCTTCTCGCATCCTCGTGACTTTGAATACCCAATACTTGGACTCTCACCCTGCAAACTCCCGAGTTCATGAGATCACCGATCTCTGACACCTGTCCTCCTCAGATGGACGACTCCTAGCCTCTCACCACTTCGTTGCTTCGTGACTTGGAGTACCCAATACTTGGGCTTTCACTCTACGAACTCCCGAGTTTGCGAGATCACCGATCTCTGCCACCTATGCTCCTCAGATGGACGACTCCTAGCCTCTCGCCACTTCGCCACTCGTGAAGCTGAAGGACTTCCCTTTCTGTCCTCCAATGTCCAAGCTTGCGAGATGAGAGAATCTCCTTACATGCATCCTCCAAAATGAATGACTCTGACCTTGTAGGGATATCGCGTCTCGCGATATCGCTTCTCTTGCTGCACAACTTTGTGGCTTCAACTCATGAGTCCCCGATACACGATACCACGTGTAGATCTGACGGCTCCTGTGACTCTGAATCGATGGCTCTGCCTCTCCTGAGCTTCAAACTCTTCAGAATCTTCTCACCGTAACCTCTTTGCACCTCTGCAAGATCTGACGATCCTCGGAACTTCACGAAATCTCCTCAGATGATTTCGATCATCCGTTCTTCCTTGTGTAACCCACGAAATGAGAAAAGTGTCTCTCCATGAGACTCCTTCGCCGCTTCGCCACCCTGCGACGCTTCTTGCAACTTCAAGTCACACTTATCTACACTGATCTTCAGCGACTCAGAGGTCTATCCTTCCTGAGCTTTGCTAAACTTCTCCAACCTCAACAAGATTCCTTGCACGCACTCCTTGCGGCAAATCTACGAACACTTCAACTGTTCGAGCTTCCTTTGACTCTACTTATGCCCGTAGCAGCAGTCCTCCACAACTTCTGCTCAGTTTCATGACTGAGACTTTCCTTCCTTAGCCTGCGCACTCCTTGCACGGCTCTAGAAACCCACTTTCACTTCTGAGTACTTTGAGAACAAGAGTTTACTCTCTGAGCCTTCTGTCAACGCACTCCTTGCGGATGACTTCAACTGCACTCCTTGCAGGAATCCTCGCTCAAAAGAGAAACAATTGTAACTCACCTCACTTCCTCCCAGATTTCAATCTCAACACATGAAATCATACACACAGCATAACAACAAATGCATAACAGGAAGTAAATCTCATAAGTAGAGCATTCAACACAAATACACAGAGAATAACACAACAACCATGAATCTGAATCAACTTCTTCTATTAATTCAAGATCTATACATGGATGTTTTCTACAACCCTCTGCTATTCTCCTATGCTCTAGATTCTTCTTGCTCCTTTTAATGTTACAATGATACAAATGAGGGTGTCTATCTCCGTTTTCCCTCCTGCACTCTAAAACTGTCTAATCTAAGAATTCAATTCTATCTACCTGCAACTACTACTATAAATGCCTCTGTCTATCTCAGATGAGAGCGTATGGCTCGAGGTCTGATTACATTTTTACCAAGGTGCCAAATTAAATGATCTCATTTATGTTCAGTGCATCAACTTCAAGGAAAATTTAAAAATTCAAAAACTTGCGCTGGACGTCTTCCAGCTGTCTCCTGCTTCCACGTTGGTTTTTCTTGTCGTGAGGGATGCTCCTGCATCATTTGGCATGAGAGGTTTGGTCATCTAAACTATCACTCATTGCAGCAACTATGTAATCAAAAGATGGTGATTGGTCTTCCTCTTGTTTCATGCAGAGATGGTGTTTATGCCGGTTGTGTTCTTGGCAAACATCATCGAGACAACTTTGACAAACGTGCCTCTTGGCATGCCTCGGGTCCTTTGCAGCTTGTTCATAGTGATTTGTGTGGTCCACTTTCTTCTCCTTCTTTTTCTGGGTGCAAGTATTTCTTAACTTTCATTGATGACTTTTCCAAACGTACTTGGGTTTACTTCTTAAAACTCAAGAGTGAAGTTTTTGACAAGTTTTTGGCCTACAAGGCCCTTGTAGAAAAGCAATCTGGACATCAAATTCAAAGGTTAAGAACAGATAATGGAGGAAAATATGTGAACAATAATTTTACAAGTTACTACACTACATAGGGCATCCAAATGCAACACACTGTTCCATATACACCACAACAAAATGGT
>CBVK0101537455.1:0-22520 GCA_900067695.1 Picea abies | reverse complement strand
TAGTACATCAACTTCCCGGGGTCGTAACTTTTGCATACGATATTTGTTTTAGGTGCACGATAGCCCATTGGAAATTTATATCCGAGGAATACATATGTTTCCATCAGACTCTGAATCCATCGAATGTCTAATTGTGGCGAGCCCTAAAAACATTGTTTAGGGCCTCAAAACGACCCCAGAAGTTAGAGACCCCAAAACTAGGAAAAACTGCCAAACTGGAAAACTACCAAAATGAGCTAGTTGGAATGGGTTGGAGGCCAATGAAATCCATATGGATCAATCCTCCCCCTTTATGAATCAACGGTCTCCATTACGTTGATTTCCCCCATCAAATGAGGAAATTTCTACTAAATTTGGCCCCGGGTGATCCATTTTCCTTGGTGCAGAAGCTTCCCTTCTTTGACAACTTGATAAATTTGGATCCTTTGCTGGCGAGTTCCCTTGACCTAGTTTTCCACAATATGATCACTCGATTCCTTTTGTAAGAATTTAGGTTTGAGCTATTTTGGTGTCAGTTGTTCTGCTACCTCTGAGGTGTCAAATAATGGTGGGAAATAAGGTCGAAGGAGATCCACGTTGAACACTAGGTACATGCCAAGGAAAGGAGGAATGTTGAGCTCAAAAGAATTATCACCCACAACCTTGGTGATGGTGTACGACCCATAATGGAGTGGGTGAATCTTTCGATGGGGTCCTATAAGGCGCTCTTTCTACAAGTGCAACCAAACTTTTTCACCCACCTGAAACTTATGTGGCACCCAATGTTGATCATGGCATTGCTTGTACTTGTCATTGGAATTTTGTAGGATATCTTGAACCTGCTGGTGGATGTGCGATCTACTCAATGAATTTAGTGGCTTTGTCAGCTTCAGTTGGATCAGGAGATGAGTCAACCAAGGTGATCGCAAGGGGTAGTGCAACATTTATGGGACCCAATGGTTGGAATCCCAACCCCACCTAAAAGGGGATGTGGTTGGTTGAGTTATGTAGGGCTTGGTTGTAGCTATGATGGACATAGGGAAGACTCTCATCCCATGTGTGAGGGTTCTTGGAATTATACATGCACAAGATATGCATGATCATTTGATTTACAACCTCGGTTTGACCATCTGTCTAGGGATGGAAGGCCGTGGATTTGGAGAGTTTGGTGTATAGAAATCACCATAGGTTCGACCAGAATGTGCTAATAAATTGACTGTCCCAATCTGAGACAATGGTTTGTGGGATTCCAAAATGTACCCAGACTCTTTCAAAGAATAGATTGGCAATGTCCTCTGTTGTGATGCTATTCTTGTAGGTGACCATAATCGCCATCTTAGAAAAGCGATCAAAAACCAAAAAAACATAGTCATTTCCATTATTGGTGGATGGGAGGCCTGACATGTAGTCCATTGGGATGGATTCACATGGCCTATCAAGAGTAGGCAGAGGGGTGTACAGGCCTTGTTTCTTAGTGGTCGTTTTGGAAATAACACAGGCAGTGCAGGACCTGATATACTTGCTGACCTCCTGTCGAAGTTTCGACTATTATAAATGTTTGTATAGCATTGCCACTATATTTTTGACACCAAAGTAGCCTGCCACCCAAATGTAGTGGGATTCCCAGATCATCTTCGCTCGTTCAATTGATGGAACACAGATATGGACCAGATGGCACAACAACCCATCCTGAAGATGGAAATTAGAGACAACTTTGTTTATGCCCAAAATTTGGTAGGTGGTGGCGAAGTCTGGGTCTGTATCATAGAGTTGGGGCCATCCATAGGTCTCATGTTCATAAGTGTCTAGCACCATGGTGAATGTCACAACTAGCGGTCTACCTAGGCAATCAACGATGTGGTTGGTGCTTCATGTTTTATACTTGATGTTGAGGTGGAATTGTTGCAAGTATGTGGACCACTTCTGATGGTGGCCATTCTACAATTTGCCTTGTGTCTGCAAGAAATGTAGTGGCTTATGATAAGTGTGGATGATTGTCTCCTTCCCAAGAATGTAATGTCTCCACTGGAGGGAGGCTTACACAATGGAGTACATTTATTTGTCGTAATTAGGGTACTTACGAGAAACATCTTATAGTGTCTCACTATGATAGACCACGGGGTGGCCGTTCTGAGTGATAACAACACCCATATAATAGTCATAAGCGTTTATCTCGATCTCAAAGAGTTGTTGCAAGTCCATTAGTGAAAGTACTGGGGTTGAGAACAAGCACTGCTTCAAATCATAGAACACTTGTTGTTGGGACCAAACCCACACAAAGTTTTCTTTACCACCACCCCTGGTTACTTGGCTGAGGGCCCATGCAATATGGGAGAATTCCAACAAGAACCTCCTATAGAAATTAACAAGGCCTAAGAAGCTCTGAAGCTCAGTGAGTATAGTTGGGGCTAGCCAATCACGGAGGACTTGGATCTTGGATGGATCCACATGTATGCCATGTTTACCAATGATGTATACCAAGTAATGGACCTTGTCCATGTCGAATGATCATTTTTCCAAGTTGGTGTATAGCTTGTACTGCCACAGGGTGTGAAAAAATTGTTGAATATGTTGCAAGTGTTATGCACAAGTCTTGTTGTAAATGAGAATGTCATCCATATACACACTATAAAAGTATTGGTTAATGGTCATAGGATAATGGTCGTAGGATATCATCCATCATCCTCATGAAAGTGGCTGGAGAATTTGTCAAACCAAAGGGCATGAACAACCATTCAAAAAGACCTTCCTTTGACTTGAAGGTGGTCTTCCATACATTTGTCTGTTCTATCAGGACCTGGTGATAACCATAATTCAGATCAATCTTACTGAATAATTTGGCTCACATGAGATAATCAAGGAGGTCATCGATTCGGGGAATCATGTACTGGTTTCTAATTGTGATTTTATTCAGGGCCTGATAATCAATGCAGAGTCTCTAGGTTCCATATTTATTTTGTACCAACACGATTGGGCTCTTGCAAGGTGATGAGCTGGGATGAATGTGCCCCTTGTGGAGTAGTTATTGGATATGTCACTTGATCTCCTCATTGTCTAACAAAGAGCGATATTAGATTGGCCCATTGGGTAGTGGTGAGCCAGGGGTCAGATCGATGGGGTGCTTGACCTGACAATGCATAGGTACCCTGGTAGGTGAGGCAAAGATATCCAAGTATTATTCCATGACCTTATCCACTTTCTTCTACTATGTGGAGAGGTTGGTCGCAAAGATCTTAGATGTGGCTGTGATCTTTCACTCGTTCTGAGAGAAAATCACAAAGAAGACAAACTTCCCCGTCTGAGAGATGACCTTCCTACATTTCTTGGTAGAGATCAAGGAAATAGCTCTAGGTGGGATTGCCTTGGGTATCCTGTACAATTTCGTGTTCAAAGTACTAATAAAACTGTGAGGCATAAACTCATATACAACATGGATTTTATATAAATATGGTTGGCCCAAAATAATAGTACAAACTTCGAGAGGGGAAACATCACACAATACCTTGTCTTTAAAGGGCTTGATGTCGTATGACATGCGACATTGTTGGTTGACGCAAATGTCACTTCCTTGTCGGAGCCATCCAATGGTGTTATTGTCAGGGAGAGTCTCATGAAAACCTCTGCTAAGATGAGGTTCTTCTGGCTACCCTATCAATGATGAAGTGCAACGGGGTACCCTTGACACACATCTGTGAATGAAAACGACACTCGCCTTCCTCTGGCATGTTTGTTTCATCAGGCTGGAGCTTGGTGGTAGAAACGGTAACACTATGTTCTATGTCAATGATCTGTCTTCCCCTTTCTAGTTCTGAATCAGAGTTGTAACCCACATATGATTCAAAGGCTTTCACCTCAACCACTAGCGACTGCTTTGAGCGATAATCAACAGTGTTTTGCCAGGGGCTCTTATGGAAGTCGCACCACTTCCCGATATATTTATTTGTCTTTCCGGTGTCCTTCTTTGCTTGCAGCCTGGACTGGTTTTCCTGAGGTGTTCCATCTTTGATTTGTCCTTTTTTTGTGGGTTGGGGCCGCCCTTTCTTGGATTTTGCTGTGAGGGGTTCCCAGGCCCAAATTTCCAAGTCTTTTGTTTGAGCTTCTGCTCGATTTTGATGACATATCGGTAGGCCACGCCCAAGGATGAGATGTATAGAAAATCAATTTCGGGTTGGATGTATATATGTAGACCACCGCGATACTTGAGCACCATATGTCACTCTAAATCTTTGATACTTAGCTTGGTGTGCAAGATACGAAAGATATTCGTGAAATCGGGCACTGCTTGGTCTCTTTCCTGCCGCAGTGTGGTTGATTTTGTGTATAGGTCATAATAACTTCCAAAAGGGTAGTATTGTTCTTTAATAGCATCCTTGAAGGACTCCTAGGTGACCGTGTATATAAATTATGAGGGTTCCTCTGTTTCCTTCTTCTCACAGAAAGTTTCCCACCAATATTTGACATGGGGAAGTCCTTGAGGAGCGCAAAATTAATCTTTTATCTATTTGAGAAGTTATGGACAAAGAAATACCCTTCTAGCAGATTCAACCATTAGTCTACAACATCAACATCTATATAACCTTTAAATATAGGAATATCGAAGTTCATTTTTACCTTGAAGGGGGCGACACCTTCGTTTGAGGAAGATGAGTCACCTGTTTGTAGCCACCGAAGGATTTGCGCAAAACTATCCATCATCTCGTTCCTCTGTTGCGTGAGGGATTCCTCGAGAAAAGTTTTGATAGGATCTCCTGTCCCATCATCTTTCTTTTCTCCCGCCATGAGAGGTTGCTTGGGCATGTGAGAGATTTTTTCCTCAATAGAAACAAGCTTGAGACCCAATTCTTTGTACCCCAAACTCGTTGGGGACATACATTAAGAACAACAAGGAGAAGACCACTTTGATACCATTGATACGTATTTTATGAAAAGAAAGAAATGAATACAGATTATTATCAAAATATGCTTAACACAAAATAACATATATACAGTAAAAATCATTTCTATTCAATAAGGAAATAAGATGAAACTATAAAATGCAACAGAAAACAAGCTTGCTAGAATGCTGGTGGTTTATCTCTGAGAAGAGATGTGACAGTTGTGCTCTTTCATAATAAGATGATTAAAAAAGGATATGAAGGCATTTTTACAATAAATAGGAATTTAAAAATCCCTAGACATACAAAAACCTAACCCTAGGAGATGAAGCCCCTGAAGTCATGTGGGCCCCATTTGGGTAAGTTAGTACATCAACTTCTTGGGGTCGTAACTTTTTCATACGATCTCTGTTTTAGGCGCAAGATAGCCTATTGGAAAGGTTTATCCGAGGAATACACATGTTCTCATCAGAATCTGAATATACATAACGTTTGATTGTGGCGAGCCCTAAAAATGTTGTTTAGGGCCTCAAAACGACCCCAAAATTCAGGGACCCAAGAACTAGGAAAAAACTGCCAAACTGGAAAACTGCCAAAATGAGCCAGTTGGAATAGGTGGGAGGCCACCGAAATCCATATAGATCAATGTGTGGGTGTTTTTAATCCAGTAAAATTTCCTTTTGAAGTCAATAAAATCAACCTACAACAATCTTCAGTTTTCCAAGAAAATGGATTTGGTAGCAATAATATAACATAAAATATTCATAAATAGTTCAATTTTCAGTCCGAGCAGGGTAATGAAGCTTTTGTTAATGTATTTCCTTTTGTTTTTGATGACCTTGTGGAAATATTCATGGAGATGCATTGGAGTCATCATTTTTTATATTTTTGACTTCATAAAAGCTTCTTTTCATAACTATAAGAAGGGACTGTTATTTCATGCTTGTTTCTTTTATTCAGTGTATTTAGCTATATATATGCTCAAAGGTGAAAGAAAAATTCATTTTTTAAACCAAATACGTGTATGGCTTCATGGGAAGCATGACTTCACTTGAGAAAAGAACAGTTTTAGATTAGTAGTAGGGTGAATAAGCTCGACACTCAAGCATTTGGTTTGCAGTGAGTGTTTTTCAGTTTTCAATGAATGAGAAGAAGTTCTCTCAAGGAATGAACAAATATCAAGGAATAAAAAGGGATATATATTGCATAGATGGAATGGAAAAAGGCATTAGAACTACAAGTCCTTGGCATCTCACAGGGAACATGCCATCCCCCATGGAGCTTATGTTAGCACTTTCACAACGCCATGGCACTTTCACAATGAATGTTTCGAATACTTTGTTTTTGCAGTGTAGGGAAGCTAACGTCAAACACTTTTGTTGTCAATGACAAAACTTTGGTGATGGGACTGATTTCTAGTTAATAAATATTATTTTTTTTGTGTGTGAATTAAGCATGATGTGAGATTTACACATTCATATATTTTTCCTTCATCTCTTCTATTCTCTCTTCAAACCTTGGATTATTGAGTATTGGACACAATTTCCTTATTTTCAAGAGTATAGTTTGTTTTTGGAGGAACTTGTTATGTTGACTCCATGCCCAATGATATAGAGTTCACTGATCTGCACTAAGATTGCTTCCCTCTCCCTTTCTCATACATTCTTGCTGATCCATATAAGCATAAACCAAATTTAATCATTCATATCTAAATGGGTACTGGGATTATCTTCTAGTAGTCTAAGGGTAACTTCTAGTACTAACACCCTCCATAGATAAACCGATCGGCCTCTTGACTACTATAGTGCCATCGAGAAGATACTCTCTAGTACTTGGGTAATAAGGTAGTATGACTAAGGGTACAATATAGCCTCCTTAGTTGGTTCCATGAGATATTGGGATGAGTACTATTGTTTGACCTCATACATATATCAGAGAGAGATATTATAGGGAAAACCCTTGTCTGTAGGCACCCTGAAAAACCTAACCGTTGGGATGAAAATAGAATGAAACCAAAATAGAAAAGATCTGTTTCTGTTCAACCTTTCCATATGCATTTGGGTTGCTAAAGTACTACATATTTATTCCTATTAATAATTTGGCCATTTATCCACTGTAGTATTATTTAGTCAAGAGTATTATTAGTGTAGGGCTCTCCCGCATCCTTATTTGAGACCTATCCCATTGGATTCCTCTTTTTTTTCTGATCATACTAATACCTATCATTTTCAACCTTTTTTTCTCTGTGGTCCCAACCCCCTTCTGCCCCCCTTATTTGGGACTTACCCCATTGGATTCCCCTCTTTTCCCTGATCATCATGATACCCATCACCCATAACCCATTTTCTGTGTGGTCCTACCCCCCCTTTTCAATTTCCCCCTTCATCATGGCCCACACCCATAGCCAAGACCTTGAAGCCTGCCTCAATACCTTTTCATCTGATTTTGCAGAGGCCTAGAAGGAAGTGCAACAACTCAATGCCAATATTACCACAATCAATAAAAAAAACATTTCACCATAGACATAAAAATGGAAACCCTGAAACATGACCTCTCTACCCAACTTGAATCCTTCACTGCCTAGATCTGTGCTAAGATGAATATTACTATAGACTTTACCTCATTTGACCAACTTTTGCACCCTAAAGGTGAGACTTCCTCCAATTCCCAAAATTTTCAGTCCCATCACTTTCAGTGTGACCTACACCTTCCTAGAGTGGATGTGAACAAATTTTATGGCTCAGAACCCACTAGATGGGTAAATCAAATGTAACATTATTTATCTTTGTATGATATTAGGGATGAGTTTGAAAAACTCCGATATGGTGTTCTCCATCTAGATCAAGAACGTTGACAATGGTGGAAACAGAGAAAAAATGCCCGCCGAGGGTATGTGGCTTGGACACAATTTTTTATAGATATTTATGAATGCTTTGATATTGAAATCCACCATTTAGATCATTTGAAAAAGTTAAAACAATATGGAACAATGGAAGACTTTATAATTTCTTTTGAGCACTTGTCTTTCTGCACGGAGGGCATGTTTGATGCTTTTTTCCAAGAATGATTTATTAGTGGCCTCAAGGATGATATATGTGCCCATGTCCTCATGGATCACCCCCACAGTTGGGTGGAAGCTAATAAAAGAGATAAGAAAACATAACATGTTGTCTCTTCTCAAACTAGAAAACCCTTATTTATTCCTCTCCCTAAACTAGTCACTCCCGCCCCTCCTTCTACTCCACTAAATATACATAAATTTACCCAGGAAGAAATGGATGAATGCAAACTCAAGGAAATTTTTTACAATTGTGATGAAAAATATGTTTCGACGCACAAGTTTAAGGAAAAAAATATTTTTATGGCCATCTCTGAGGATGTTTCTAAAGAAGAGGTTGGGGCTCCCCCTATGGCCGAGTCACATGAACCCACTGACCCTAATCCACCCTCAGACCCCCCATAAGTTGAACTGGATATTTCCTTGAATTCTCTCACTGACATCTCTGCTCCCCAAACCCTCAAGCTAATTGGTTACATTAAGGATTAGAAGGTCATCATACTCATTGACAGTGGAAACACCCATAATTTTATTCATCACCACATTTCCCAAGAAACTAATTGCTATATCTGTGCAATGAACAACTTTTAAATCATGATTTCAAATGGAGGGTCCATGAAATGTGGGGGGCATTGTGAAAATGTGCATCTCCAAATTGGCCAGTACAACATGACATATCATATGTTTTCTATTGACATGGGTGGTTGTGACATTGTGATGGGTGTCGAATGGTTACAAACTCTTGGCCCCATTCTCATGGATTTCAGGGAATTAATCATACAATTCAACCAGGATATATGGTACCTAACAATCAATGATATCTAGAAAAGATGAAATCTAAAACATAGTTAGATGAATACCATACGTGATAGGAAATAATATGCATGGATTGGTCTTCTCCTATATTTTTGTTGAACTTTGGCATGTCCAAAGGTAACTTGGCAGGTATGGCTGGCCATAGCTATAACGTCTCCTGACCACCCATAGGCCGGGGAATGCCACTCTAGAGAAATATCTCATGCTCTGACACCAATTGGTAACATCCCCAACCTTAAACAGGCCAGGCCATGCTACTCTAGTGAACTCTTTCATTCTCTTACTGCAGAACATATAAACATATAGTAACATACCCAGAAATCAACTGAGTTATGCCACATAAATTTTCTCTTCAAACTGCATTCAACTTAAACATATACTTACAACACTCTTGCAAAATCCTTATATATAAACATAAATAAACAATTACATTATGTAATATACGACGTTATACTAAAATAAAAATAACCATAGATATGCAGCATATATAGGGAAATACCCATAACATACAAGCAATTATAATCACATATATGATAACCCGTAACATAAGCACGTAATTAACAATGCAGCATATAATTTTATCATACGATTGGTATTTATCTTGGAAATATTTCCACCAACTGCGTACAGATTGTCCACGAACCTCCCAACCTTAGACTACACTGTTCATCACTCTCAACAATGAGTCACCCCCGAGCTAGGAGTGAACTCCACTTGGGTAAATGGTTCTTAACTAGGCTACGTCTCATGGACAACAGGAAAGACTGAGTCTCAGGTGCTCACTCAACTAACAACCTACAACCTCTCATTCCCCACATGCCTATCACACCCAAGGAAGTGTGCCACTTCTCTTCTCAGTAGTCCCTCGACTTCCCCACTTCCCTTCCAGAGCTTCAACAATAGGCCAAATCAGAAGTCTCAGAGCACTGTAGCTACAGTTTGGAACCTTCAAGAATCAATCCCCAACAATTCTCTCCCTCAGATAATTGCTCACAGGCCTGGCAAACCACTTCTTCAATCCCGCTCCAAGATAAACAGGTACACCAACCGGAAAAGGCTATGGGAAAAATCTCAAATATGGTGAAATGGATGTCTCAAGCATAACAGACTGCGTGAGTGAAAATGGTCATGGAATCATTGACTAGATAACTGAGTTATGGAAATAATCATCATCCAAACTGATCGTGGTAGTGATGGTGAGAATGATGGTCAAGCTACTGGTAAGAATCCCCGTGAAAGGTGACCAAAACAGTTAAGTCCTCACAATATGAATGCATGTCCCCAACTTGACACTTGTCATATCGGAAGTTACTTTGGTCCACTTGTCCCCAGCTTTAGAACTTAGGATAAAATAATTATCCATGCTTTATGTTTTAGGAAATATTAATATAATATTCCCTTTTTGGCTTAAGCTCTCTAGCTTAGCCCTTTCCCTTGACTTTTGGCCCTCCCTTTCCATAACTCGTGAAGTTCAGTCCCCCATCTCTTTTATCATGGTCGGTCTGCACACAATGATGTATTTTATATTAATCATGAGACATGTACAAAATAGGTGCACTGGCCTTTAACATCTAGGCACTTTGGCCTAATACCGAAACATAAGAATCCCAACTTACAATAACTTTCTCACCATACTATAACACATATCATATACATGAGGCTCACTATCCTCCATACTACGCGCACTTTAGTTACTTCGCACGGTATCTGAGAATGTGCATACTACATCATTTTACTATGTAGTTCATGCATGCACTATGCCATGGGAGGTGCATTACAAAATGATGTCAAAACAACTCACCAACTTAAGTACACTTATATTACACTTACAATTGGGTTCAACCGAGGGATATTACAATCCTGTCCCCTTATTTATGCACTATCGTCAGTGCATCATACACCCATATACAACAGAGTTTTCAAAAATCTTCAAAAAGATGTGGGTATTTTGTCCACATTGCATGCTCATGCTCCCAAGTAGCATCCTCAGGATCGTACCAGGTCCATTAAACCTTTACAAGCCCTATGGCTCAGTTCCAGAGCTGCTTGACTTTCTGGTCCAAAATGCACACCAGATGTACTTTAAAAGCGCCTTCTTGCTCCACCTAAATCACATTCCAATCAATAACATGATTAGCATCAGATATATATTTCTTTAGCAATGATACATGGAAGACATTATGAATAGACATAGATGCAGGCAATGCAATCATATAAGCAACTGTACCAATCCTCTCTAGGATTTCAAATGGCCCACAAAATCTGGCTGCCAACTTCGCGCAGCTTCCCAACTCCAGGGAACTCCTGTTATCTTTCACTTTCAGGAAAACATGATCACCCACTTTGAATTCTATGTGGTTTCTGTTCTTATCAGCATAACTTTTCTGTCTGTCTTGGGAAAATTTTAAATTCTACCTAATTTTTATCATTTGGTCATCCATCTCCTTGAGAAACTATGGCCCAACTACTGTCCTATCAACTGGATTATCCCAACTCACTGGAGTATTTCACTTTCTGTTGTAAAGTGATTCAAATGGGCTCATCTTCAATGATGCCCGATGCCCATTGTTGTAAGCGAATTCTACCAAGTGTAGGTAGTCTTCCCATTTCGATGGTCTGTCCATCACATACATTCTTAGTATATATTCTATCACTCTGTTCACCTTCTCTGTCTATCCATTAGACTCAGGATGATAAGCTGTACTAAAGTTCAGATTCATTTTGAATCCTTTGAACAATCCTTTCCAAAAACTCGAGGTGAATTTTGGGTCTCTGTCGGACATAATGTTTTTAGGAATTTCATGCATTCGTGCCACTTCCTTCATAAAATTATCAGCAACATTTTTTGCCTTGTGAGTAGTTTTCAGTGGAATAAAATGAGCAGCTTTTGTAAGATTTTCCACCACCACCACCATGATCGAATCATGCAGATTGCCTGTTCTAGGCAATCCTGTAAGAAAATCCATTGTCACCACTTCCCACTTCCATTCAGGAATGGGTAAAGGTTGCATCAACCTTGCTAGGTGCATATTCTCAGCTTTAAATTTCTCGCATTCCATACATCTAGTGATGTATTTAGCAATCTCTCTTTTCATACCTGGACAAAAGTAATGACTCTTGATCACTGCCATAGTTTTCTGATATCCAGGGTGCCCTGCATAAGGAACATTATGCATTTCATAAAAATTCATACATTTCAAGTCCTGGACATTTGGAAAAAAAATTCTATTCTTGCACAACAGTATTCCATCTATTCCCAAATTATAATTATCCACCTTTTGTGGCATCTTACCCTGCTGTAACATTGCTACCAATTCTCTGTATTGTAGATCTGCATTTGTAGCCTCCAAAATTTTGCTTTTAATATTAGTCTGATACATGCTAATGGTTGTAGCATGTAATTCATGCACCTTTCTGCTAAGTGCATCAACCACTTTATTCTCTTTCCCCTTGATATGCTTTATATCAAGTCATATTCTCTTAGAAATTCTAACCATCTGCTTTGCCTATAATTTAGATTTGGCTGATCAAATAAATATTGCAGACCATTTTGGTCTGTTCTTAGCTCAAACCTCTTTCCCATGAGGTAGTGTCTCCATTTCCTTAAGGCATGCACTATGGCTGCTAACTCCAAATCATGAGTGGCACAGTTTCTTTCATGATCCTTCAACTTCCTTGATTCATAACATATGACAAACCCATTTTGGCTGAGGACCCCACCAAGTCCTTCATTACATGCATCGGTGCATACAATGAAGTCTTCATCTGGGTCCACGATCCTTAATATTGGAGAACTTGTAAATAATTGTTTCCAGTGTTGGAAACTCTTCTTGAATCTAGTGTCCACTGAAATTTCACTTCCTTTCTTTGCAAAGAAGTGATTGGGTGTGAAATCTTTGAGAATCCTTCAATACATATTCTGTAGTAGCCTACAAGACCCATGAATGATCTCAGCTCTGTCACATTCTTCGGTGCTGACCATTCTCTAATGGCCTCTATCTTCTCAAGATCCACTACTATCCCATCCTTTGAAATGATATGCCCCAAATAATGAATTTGTTTATGATAAAATGAGCACTTCCTCAATTTGGCATACAACTGATGCTCCCTTAATATGTGCAACACCATCCTCAAATGATGTTCATGCTCTTCCTTTGAATTGGAATATATAAGAATGTCATCCAAAAAGACAATGACAAACTTGTCCAAATACTTTCGGAAAACACCATTCATTAAGTACATGAAAACAACTGGTGCATTTGACAACCCAAATGACACCATTGTGAACTCATAATGACCACACCTTGTCCTGAAGGTGGTATTGCTGGTATCTTCTTCTTTAATCCTTACCTGATGGTATCCTGATCTGAGATCTATCTTTGAAAATATCGTTGCATCCTTTAATTGATCAAAGAGGTCATCAATCCATCCTTAGCAGAGGATACTTGTTCTTAACAATCACTTTATTCAATTGTCTGAAGTCAATGCACAACCTTCGTGTTCCATCTTTATTTCTCACAAAAAAGACCCGGGCACCCCAAGTTGACACACTTGGGTGTATATACCCCTTCTTCATAAGTTCTTCAAGTTGCATTTGCAACTCCTTCAATTCTGGTGTACTCATTCTGTAAGGAGTCTTTGATACTGGTGCTACTCCAGGCATTAAATATATAGAGAAATCAATGTCTCTCCTTGGGGGTAGTCCGGGTACCTCCTTGAACACATCTTCAAAATCTTCCAGGACTGCATAATCTTCCAAATTTGGCACCTTATCTCTAGGTGTCTCTACCAAATGAGCTACAATTATTTGGCACCCTTTTCTGTAACATTTCTTCAACTATAATGCTGAAATTTATCTAATGGTTACTACCTTGGGAATTCCCTGTACTTTCCTTAGTTTCCCTTCCTCATCCAGGAAAGTAAATGCTTTGTTGTGACAGTCTAGGAGAGTGCGATGTTGGTCCAACCAATCCATCCCAATTAGGCAATCATAGGAACCTAAAGGAAAGATGTTTAAATATGCCTTGGTGTTCAGTCCATTCATGTCTATGAGGCATGAATTAACCATCTCATTAACTTTTCTTTTGGCTCATGTAGCCCGCTGCACCAACCATGATTTCCCATGCTTGCTTCTTGGCAATTCAAAACTTTTCACCATCTTAGGGTCTATATAACTATGACTAGATCATGAATCAATTAAAATAACAATGGTTTGGTTGCTGATCATACCTTCCACTTCAATCATGTGGGATTGATAATCTACTTGCTTATTTTATAGGGATGCATAAATCCTTCGCACATATCTGCCCATGTCCTCCACTGTTTCCTCTTGTTGTACATTGTGAACAACCCTACCATTTTCACCTCTGTGAGGACAATCTCTAAACCTATGATCTCCTTTACAACCCCAACATTGCATAGGTGGTTTCCTTGGCCCTTGACGCCCTATGTCAATCATTCTGGGTAGGCGTTTTATGTCCTTGTGGATTATTTATGAAGAATGGTGGCTTAGCTCCCTTCTTCCTCTAATCCATATTGAATTTCTTATTGTCTTCCCAAGCCTTTTGGAAAGATGGCCTTGCTTTCTACTGATCATATATGCATTTAACTCTCCTTATGGTCTCTTCTAATGTCTCGAGATCATCATACTGTATTTTTTCATTGATGAATGATGGAAATCCACTCAAATACCTTTGAATTTTGATTGTCTCATCCTTGATGAAATAGACATACTTCAACAGTTCTAGAAACCTTCTCTCATATTCATCTATGGTCATACTTCCAAGCTTGAGTTCAAAGAACTCTTTCATTTTCTTGTCATAGTATCTCTTAGTCAAGTACTTCTTCTCAAAATACTTCTTGAATTCCCTCCAAGTAACACTTTTCTCTTCAATGTGTTGCACTTGCACAAGTTGATCCCACCACATGGAGGCCTTTCCTTTGAGTTGATAGATATTTTGTTCATTTCTCCTCGCAGCTCATCCACCCCAGATCTCTTATACCCTCTGACAGGGGATAGACTTGAGCTATTTCCTTCTCTCTTATTGGAATGCCTTGGGGAATGATGGTGATGTCTACTAACACTTCTTGCTTTTTTTTTCTCATCCTAAGGTTTGTGACTTCCAGATTTACTTGAGCCACTCTCCTTAACCAATTTATTTTCTATTCTATTCAAGCCCTCCAATAACTTCATGTTAAAGTCATCTTGTTTCTCTTTGGCTCTCATAATCCTTTCATTATCAGCTTTATGGATTTGGACATCCTTCTACAATTTCTTAATGGTCTCAGCCATATTCATGTTTTCATTCCTTTCTTCTCCAAGTCCGTTGGAGTTCATTTCTTCAATGCCCAAATGGACATCCACCCCTCTGCTCTCATCTTGCTAACTTTAATTCCCCTGTGATTCTTCTATTCCTATGGACTCCGCACTGGTCTTATCTGATCTAGTTGTTGTTAATTCTGCAAAACGTGCAACCATCGAAACTTATCAGGCTAACAGTTCAATAATTCATGAAAAATATGAACCATTTTGGTTCAATATATACATCGGAATTATCTCTCTCGATTTCCTAGTGTTATCACCATGACAATTCTAGATAAGACCCAAGTATTGAAAACATAGATGCGTGGTGCCTTCAGAGATACATCTGTGCAAGAAGGGGGTTTGCTGAAACCACTTTCGCCAAGACGCAGTATCACGTGTCTCAACATGTCAAATCCACCACTCGTGGAGCGGGCGACGACTAGTCAGATCACCCCGTTTCACTCGTTTGGTACTTCGAAGCCATGTGACATCAGTTGAATGCTGCCATGTAATGAAATCAAAAGATAATAATTTGAAATTGATTAGTCGAGCATGGCAACCTAATGCTCTTGTACGTAATTTGTATGTGCTTCATAATTGGAATTCTATAACTACCAATCCTCAAGTATGAAGGTATCTGTGTATCCATAACTGAAGTAATCTCCAAATTGCTCTAATTTCCGCTCTCTGTAAAATAATTTCAGTATCCACAACCTAAGATACATGGACAAGGATAAATCCAATGAGACTAGTTATTTGGGCAACATGCTAGACTTTCCTGCGAATAAGGAGGAAAGGGTCCTTGCACACATTCTAGAGACTAAATTCCACACAGAGATAGCTATAGACTCGTAGTTGGAAGTCAGGTTGAATCCCACTATGAAGGATTTAGTCATCAACAGGCCAGCTGCTAAGAAGAAAAGGAGCAAGCGAAAGAGGAAGGAGGAATCCACGACTAAAATGACCGAAAGTGTTGGAGAGAATCAACCGGTCTAGTTAGATTCTTTAAAGGAGGAGATCACTAAGCTGAAGTGAGTCTTCAACTAAAATTAAGTATGTTTTAGCGAATTTTTGAACAACTGATAACGGAGGTAAGGAGCACCAGATATGATAGGCCTATTCTTAAACGGTCCTTTTTACAACAGGATAACTGCTATCATCCCCCTTTAGTAATTTTGTGATTAATACAATTATATAAATACAAAAGAGGATTTAGGACTATTTATTACAAAATTCTATCTGGTGGTGTTATGAGTCTTGTTTTCTTTTATAGTATGATTTTCTTGTAAGCTTATATTTCACTTCCATCTGTCTGAATTAGAGGAATATAAAACTAGAAATTCCTTTTAATTAATGCTTCGATGCGGTTGTGTGTTTTTTTTCTTCTTCTAATATTATGCAAATTAAACTCAGACTCATCACCTTCCAAACGACTTCACGCGCACTAAACTTCAACATGTACATCCATATTTATCATGCATAGCAACATCACAAGGTAAAACACTTTTCCGTGGACCTATATCCACTATGCATTTCTTCTCCGTCGCGTCGACAACTTGCGTGCACTAATTTTTCATTGTGTGCCAATATCCATTGCGCACAGTTTTGGTATCGCTCACCGATACTCCACATGCATTTCTCCCTATGCATTACACCATGCCAAAGTTCAATATGTTCCATCATGCACAATTATCTGCACGCACCATTGAATACACTGTCGCGAGACAACTTATACTCATATTATGCATGTACCAACAAAACTCCTCTGTGTTATGCAATACTTGTGCACCCCATGTGCACATTACTATGTGTGTGCTCACCGTGCAAGGCTAAATTCAACGTGTGCATCCATACATAATAATCTTCCACACGATGCCACAATTTACTGTGCACACTTGCACGCCAACATTTTCTGTGCGGTGCCAAAATTTACCGCGCACGCCTGCACACCAACATTTTCCATGGATGCTCTGCAACTTGAATTTTGGTCACTTCGAAGTTACTCTTCTGTGAATATTTGCTTCAACTGAACCCCTCTGGCTCATCTAGGCTCAGTGTTGAAACTGAGGCTCTGATACCAATTTGTAACATTCCCCGGCCACCCACAGGCCGGGGAATGCCACTCCAGAGAAATCTCTCATGCTCTAACACCAGTTGGTAACATCCCTAGCCTTAAATAGGCTAGGCCATGCTACTCTAGGGAACAATTTCATTTTCTTACTGTAGAACATATGGTAACATACCCAGAAATCAACTAAGTTATGCCACATATATTTTCTCTTCAAACTGCATGCAACTTAAACATATACATATAACACTCTTGTGAAATATTTACATATAAACATAAACAAACAATTACATTCTGTAATATACGACTTTATACAGAAATAACAATAACCATAGATATGCAGCATATACCGGAAATACCCATAACATACAGGTAATTATAATCACATATATGATAACCCGTAACATAAGCATGTAATTAACAATGCAACATATAATTTTATCATACGATTGATACTTATCTTGGAAATATTGCCACCAACTACGCACAAAACGTCCATGAACCTCCCAGCCTTAGACTACACTGTTCATCACTTTCAACAGTGAGTCACCCCTGAGCTGGGACTAAACTCCACTCGGGTAAAGGGTTCCTAACCAAGCTAAGGTTCATGGACAATAGGAAAGACTCAGTTTTAGGTTCTCACTCAACTAACAACCTACAACCTCTCTGTTAGGGTCCTAACTCACACATAGGTAGATCAATATATTCTGATGTAATAAAGGTCAATATTAATAAGGCCTTTCAATAAAATACAATAAGGTAGATGTAAGAAGACCTAATAGAAGCTTCCACTTCTAGAAGGATCTTCCTCTAGATGCTTCTCTTGGTAGACATATTTAGTATAAATAAGGGTCGAGGGTATGAAAACCCTAGCTTTCGAGGGTATGAAAACCCTAGCTTGGAGATTATTGTAACAGAGCACTGCTTGACTGGAGGTTGCCCCCTCGCAGAGGCCTGTGAACATTGCTTTCTGAATCAAAGTTCTATTTCTGTTGTTGTTATTATATCATTTCTATGTTATTGTGGAGATTATGCTGGTTATATTACTATTATTTTTCCATTTCTAGCATTTTATTTCTGTTCTGCATACTTTTTATATCTGGTATCTTGCAAGTGGTATCAAAGCACTTTCCTTGTCATAAATTGTGGAATTTTTTTTCTTCAGGGTAGAGACGTATTCCAACATATTTAAGCCACATAGATTTGTCATTATGCACATAAACCCGTGGTTGAGGGATTCATACATGCAGGAAATATAAGTGGTTCTTAAGCGTACATCTATTGGCCACCCTTGTAACCCCTGTTAGTACCCCTTCGAGTGGTAGCGCATCAGAAAACACTTGTGTACGGATCGACCTAGATTTCTTGAAGCCCTCTTTAGATAAACCTATCGGTCGTCAGACTGCTATAGTGTCACCGAGAACAACACTCGGGAATATACTCTCTAGTACCTGGGTAGTCGGGTAGTACAGCTAAGGGTATGGTCTATCCTCCTTAGTTAGTGTCCTGAGATATTGGGCCAAGTACTACTATTGGACCCCACACATATATCAGAGAGCTATAGCATAGGGCAAACCCTTGAATACCTAACTCTTGGGGGACATAAACATAAAAAAATTAAAACAAACAAGATCTATTGCTGTGCAACTGTGTTTAGGTTTCCAAGTAAATACCCATTTCTTTTTGGTTAAGCATTTGGGGATTTCATCACTGCAGTATTCTTCAGATCAGAGTATAACTCCATAGGTGTAAAAAAAAGAAGGAAAGTCTGGAAATTTTTTCACCATTATTTGAGACCTATTCCATTGGATTCATGTCTTCACCCTTATCACATTCATCCATATCATTTTTGGTCAAAATTTTTGACCCTGCCCACCCCTTTTCAGTTCACCCATCGTCATGGCCCATACCTGTAGCCAAGATTTGGAAGCTTGCTTCAACACCTTGCAATCTAGTTTCCTTGAGACCCAAAAAAAAGTGAAACAACTTAGTGCTACTGTTGCCTCCATCGATTCATCCATCAATACAACCATAAATACAACCATGCAGTCCTCAATGGAAAAAGTCAAACAAGAGCTGACCACCTAGCTTGAATCTATCTTTGCATCACTCTGCACCAAACTAAAGATCCCTACAGATGACCCTTTCTCTGCAGCACCTCTAAAGGATGAAGGCGAACCTTCCTCCCATTCCCATACCTTTCAGCCCCATCACTTTCAATGTGACCTACGCCTTTCGCAGGTGGACGTGACCAAATTTGATGGCTTGGACCCCACTAGTTGGGTAACCCAAATGGAACATTATTTTTTTTTATAGGACATTAAAGATACTTGGCCAAACTCTGGTATGGTGTTCTCCATCTAGATCAAGAACGACAAGTGTAAGGAACAAAATCTTTTTATGGCCATCTTTGATGATATTTTGGAAGAGGATGTTGAAACTCCCCTTGTGTCTGAGTCACCCGAAATCACTGACATAACCCCTCCCTCAGACCCTCCCGAAGTAGAACCCGCCATTTCCCTCAATTCTCTCACTGACTTCTCCACTCCCCAAACCCTCAAGTTAATCATTTACATCAAGCATCGGAAGGTGATCATTTTGGTTGATACTGGAAGCACCCATAATTTTGTTCATCACCGCATTGCCCAAGAAACTCATTGCTACATCCATGCTGTCAACAATTTCCAAATCATGATTGCCAATGGTTGTTCCATGAAATGTGGAGGGCGTTGTGAAAATGTGTGTCTCCAAATTGGTGACTACCACCTAAAATACCATATGTTTTCTATCGACATGGGTGGTTGTGACATTGTGTTGGGTGCAGACTGGCTAAGAACTTTGGGTCCCATTCTCATGGACTTTAAGGCATTAACCATGCAATTCGACCAGGGAGGCCACCAATATAAATTCCAAGGCATCACTGCTGGTTCACCCGAGGTCATTAGTTCCCATCGCATGGAAAAGATGCTCCAAAAAGGTCATTCTGGTGTCATTGACCAACTCCATGCCATACAAGCAACAAAGACACCCCTGGTGCCGCATGACCTCCAAGCCCTCCTTTCTAAACATCAAATGGTATTTTCCACTCCCCAAGGACTCCCTCCTTCCCACAGTGTTCATGATCATTCCATTCCCCTTGTATCCAGAAGCCTTCCTCCCAATATCCATCCATATCTCCACCCCTTTTCACAAAAAAATGAAATTGAGAAAATGGTCCAGGAACTCCTTAATGTAGGCATTATCCGCCCTAGTATGAGACCTTACTCTTCTCCTATATTCATGGTCCTAAAGAAAGAAGGTTCTTGGAGAATGTGTCCTGACTTTCGTGACCTCAACAAACTGACTATTAAAGACACATTTCCCATTCCTGTCATTGATGACCTCTTGGATGAATTGAGTGGTGCCCAATTCTTTACTAAACTTGATCTTCGCTCTGGCTATCACCAGATATGTATGAAAGAGGCAGACATTCCCAAGACGGCCTTTCGAACTCATTAGGGCCACTATGAGTTTTTGGTCATGCCCTTTGTCTTGTGTAATACCACCTTCACCTTCCAAAGCCTCATGAATCATGTCTTCCGTCCCTTTCTCCGTCATTTTGTCTTAGTTTTCTTTGATGATATCCTCATCTATAGAAAAACCTAGACATACCATCTTACTCATGTGGATCAAGTTCTCCATCTACTCTCTTAGCACCAACTTTTCCTGAAATAGTCTAAATGTGCTTTTGGTGCCTCAAAAGTAGAATACTTGGGTCATTTGGTTGGCAAGGATGGCTTCAGGGTGGATCCGAAAAAGATTGAAGCTATGCAAGACTAGCCACACCCAAAGACTCTCAAAATATTGCGTGGATTTCTGGGCTGAATAGGGTATTATCATAAGTTTGTTAAGAACTACAGAAAGATTGCAACACCTCTCATTGCTCTCCTCAAAAAGAACTCTTTCACTTGGACTACAATCACTTCTAAATATTTTCAAACCTTGAAGATGGCCATGTGCACCACTCCGGTTATGGCCCTTCCTAATTTCAAAAAGACCTTTGTGTTGGAATGTGATGCCTCAGGGAAAGGAATTGGCATTGTCCTTATGCAAGAGGGTCGACCTTTGGCCTTCACCAGCAAGCAACTGTCTGAAAGGAATCAGGGAAAACCCATTTATGAAAAGGAAATGTTGGCTATTCTTCATGCCATTGATCTATGGCACCCTTATCTCTTGGGGCAACGCTTCCAAATTAAGATTGACCATCAAAGCCTCAAGTACTTTATGGAACAATACATTTCCTTCCCAGAGCAACAAAAATGGGTGACTAATCTCTTTGGATATGATTATGAGATCATTTAAAAGAAGGGAAAAGACAATGTAGTGGCGAATGCACTATCCCAAAAATATGAAGAAGAAGGATCCCTTTTTTCTCTTTCCTACATTTTACTCGATTGGCTCCAAGTTGTGTGACAGGAATGCCTACAAGATCCCAAAAGTTTGCATCTGATCCAACAATTGCAGACCAATGCTCTGGCTTCCCTAGGGTACTCTTGGCTCCAGGATAAGCTTCGATACAAAGGTCGTTTATATTTAAGTAAACAATCAAAGTTTAAATCCATGGTACATTCTGAGCTTCATGCTACACCCACAACGGGGCACTCATGGTTCACCAAAACCTATGACAAGGTCAAGCATTCTTTCTTCTGGGATGGTATGAAACAGGACATCCATAATTTTATCGCTGAATGTGAGGCATGTCAATGCAACAAGGGAGAAACAGTCAAATCTCTGGGCACACTACAACTACTTCCGATTCCACCTGCTATTTGGAAGGATATCTCTATGGACTTTATTACCTGCTTACCCAAATCGGGAAATAAATCAGTCATAATGGTGGTTGTGGATCTCCTTTCCAAGTATTGTCATTTATGTGCTCTTCAACACCCATTTACTACATCCATGGTGGCTCAAATTTTCATGGACTAGGTCTTCAAGCTTCATGGCATGCTGCACTCTATTGTTTCTGATCGTGACCCAAATTTCACAAGCAATTTTTGGCAAGAACTGTTTAAGCTATAGGGCACCCAATTGCATCTCAACACAACTTATCATCCCCAGACTGATGGTCAAACAGAATTTGTCAACAAGTGTTTGGAAACATATATGAGGTGTTTTGCCTCTGAAAAACAACATCAGTGGGCTCAATGGTTACCCCTAGCTGAATGGTGGTACAACACTTCCTACCATACAACTACACGCATGACTCCTTTTGAAGCGGTATATGGAAAAAAGATACCTTCAGTTCTCTCATACTCACCGGGTACCTCAAAGGTCCAGGCGGTTGACCAAACACTTACAGTTTGAGAGGATATTATTTGTACCCTTATAGAGAATTTGGTCATGGAACAAAATCACATGAAGCAACAAGCAGATCAAGGT
>CBVK0101537454.1:0-10170 GCA_900067695.1 Picea abies | reverse complement strand
AGATTATTGTAACAGAGCACCGCTCGACTAGAGGTTTCCCCCTCCCAGAGGCCCGTGAACATTGCTTTCTGAATCAAAGTGCTATTTCTGTTGTTGTTCTTATATCATTTCTGTGTTATTGTGGAGATTATGTTGGTTATATTACTATTATTCTACCATTTCTAACATTTTATTTTTGTTCTGCATACTTTTTATATATGGTAACTTGCACTCTGTAACACCCTGTTTCCCCTAGTCTATAAAAATAACTATATTGGCCAAGAATTATGGCAAACTCCAAGATGTGAATGTATGATTTGATGGACCCTGTATAAAGGGTCGAGGAATGTAAATGATGTGTGTATATTTATGTTGCATGACTGCTGAGAGGGGGATGTACTGAAAAAGAGACCACGATGGCTGATGAAAGGTGGTGGAAGGAACCTGGAATGGTGGTGTTAACTTCCACCGAACCAATACCGTGTTGGTCTTTACTGGCTCATGGACCAAAACTGATCTCTGGCCCTGGAATGAATTACTCACCAGGATGGTAGGTGGGGAGGCTCCTCATGCGTTAATGAGGGGATGGGGGTGAACCACCCATCCGTAGATGCCCTCAGACCTAACCACTGTGGGGGAATTTGTGCCACACACAGCTTTGCAGGAAAAGCATGAAATGAAGTGTGTGGAGGGGGCATGTGAGAGAGATCGTGGAAGGAGAACCATAGGAACTCCAGGAAATACAGTGAGTCATGAGAAGAGGGGAAGGAGGGTAACCTTCATCCTTGACTTCCGACGAGCGGGAAGTAAGAGACCGAGTCTCAAAGCATCGTGGTCTAGCTCAGGGGTGGCTAGTGGTAAATCCATTTGGAGTTGTTGAGCCTACAGTTGGGTGGAAACGAGCACCCCTCTCAATAGTCATGCCACACTTGGTGTTCTTTCTGATAAGTGTTTACATCTCACATATTGAATTAAATATAATGGATGCATGCTCATGTTTGTACACTTATAAATGATTGATTTCTGTGTATAAGTGTTTTCCTGGTATTTCGATCAGCAACAATGAATGTGTGTTTATACTTATATGACTATAATCGATTTACGTATAGAATGTATAAGTTAAGATTCAAGCTCGTCCCCTAGAGAGTTGTCTCATGTTCACGACCCATGATATGCCCTGGTTTGTTTTCCTGAAGGCACCTCCTTCTGGGAAGCTCCATCATATTCCAGAGCTGGAGTGAGTCTCTGGAAGGGACTACCATTTTTGAGTAAGTATTTAAGCTTACCTCACACCTGTCACAGAGTTCATAGCTCGATAATCTAAGAACACCCTTACATTAGGTCACCCAGCCTGGTGATAATTA
Source organism: Picea abies (assembly GCA_900067695.1). Lineage (NCBI taxonomy): Eukaryota > Viridiplantae > Streptophyta > Pinopsida > Pinales > Pinaceae > Picea > Picea abies. The sequence goes on along the minus strand of CBVK0101537454.1, from coordinate 8,827 downwards.
CCCAAGTATCCCTTGGAGGATTTTATGGCCTAAGTTTGGAAACCTTGCACCAGAAAGAATGGTTCCCTAAGTTTTGGTGTTTCGGAATTTCGGCACCCGAGATACCCAAGGGAAAGTTTCCTTGTTTTCGCATGTCACGAAATCCTGACTTGCGAAACCTTGAAATGGTATAGCGTGGTTAGAGTTTGGTGTTTCTGTGTTTCGGCACCCAGGATACCCAAGGGCAAGTTTCCTTGTCTTCGCATGTCACGAAATCCCGACTTGTGAAACCTCGAAATGGTATATCGTGGTTAGAGTTTGGTGTTTCAGCGTTTCGGCACCTGGGATACCCAAGGGAAAGTTTCCTTGTCTTCGCATGTCGTGAAATCCTGAGTTGCAAAACCCTGAAATGGTATAACATGGTTAGAGTTTGGTGTTTCGGTGTTTCAGCACCCGAGATACCCAAAGGAAAGTTTCCTTGTCTTTGCATGTCGTGAAATCCTAACTTGCAAAACCTTGAAATGGTATAGCATGGTTAGATTTTGGTGTTTCAGTGTATGAGCACCCAGGATACCCAAGGGCAAGTTTCCTTGTCTTCACATGTCACGAAATCCTAACTTGCGAAACCCCAAAATGGTATAGCATGGTTAGAGTTTGGTGTTTCGGCATTTCAGCACCCAGGATACCCAAGAGAAAGTTTCCTTGTCTTCGCATATCGTGAAATCTCGACTTGAGAAATCCTGAAATGGTATAGCATGATTAGAGTCTGGTGTTTTGGCATCGACACCCATGACACCCAAGGGCAAGTTTCCTTGTATTCGCTTGCCACGAATTCTTGACTTGCTAGACCCTGAAATGAACTTAGCGTTATATATATATATATATATATATATCGATGTTTCAGAGTTTCATCTCCTGGGAAACCTAGATGTAAGACCTCTTCTCATCGCACATCACAAAATCCTGACTTGCAAAACCCCGAAGTGAGTTTAGAGGATATATGGTTCGGAGTTTCGGCTCCTGGGAAACCTAAGTGCGATACCTTCTGTCTATGCATATCGTGAAGTCCTAACTTGCGAAACCCTGAAATAATAATGGTGCGGATAAGTCTTGATGTCTCGGTATTTCGGCACCCAGGATATCTAGAAGCAAATCCCTGGTACACGCCAGCCCCGAACTCCCAACTTGTGAAATCTCGATACGACTTAGCGCATGTGGATTTGGTTTTCGGTGTTTTGGCACCTGGAAAAATTGAAGGGTATGAACCCCTCATCCGCTTCTACCATGGAAACCCAGTACATGAAACCCCGAAAGGTGGGATGCCAGGTTTTAATATGAGGCATTGTTAGATGTGAAAAACTGTTAGTCCCTTTTGGATTTCGGTTCTTCGAGAGACAAGAGAGTAGGGGAACACATGCACCGCGATTTCCCGAATCGTGAAAGCTATAAACGACCCTCCAGTAAGGCCCATGGTCATATCCAATGATCACATGGGTAAGGATAAGGGATGGTAGGGTCTACATCAAGCCCCATAGGAATTCAGGGATTCTGTTCCTCGGTTAAAAGAAGGAAAAAGCTGAAAAATATTAGTTCCCGTAGTGGGTGTGTGACAAATTGGTATCATAGCATGGTTACAACACTTGGCCTGCTTGGGCCCATGAATGGATTGTGCAGAGACTCCATTCGGAGTACTGTTAAAAGGAGTAACTTCTTATCTTGACCCCCTCAATTAAAATTCGAACTTAAGAATGAAAACTCCTATTGTGTGTGGGCATGTGAAAAACATGAATTATGTACTGGTCATAAATGAATATAAATATTGACTAACAACCAACGTTTTTCTTTTGCACACAAGTGAAAGATCAATCATGGGAAATTACAGACGTATAGAATGGTGACTCACCATGAAGTGGGGGAGGGCTCCCACAATAGAGATGAAGAGTCTGACGAAAGGAGGGTGGTAGGGACCCCTCCAGATCTAGCTAAGATTGTGAGGATCCTCATGGTTGAATTGCAGAGCTACAAGGCTGATAACGAGAGGATGATAAAAGAGCAAGAGAAGCAAACATAAATTAATGCAGTTTTACTGCAGAGCTTATCCGACATACAAAGACAATTGCAACATGAACCTGAGATACATAAACATGGTCATGTCAGTGGCCACACTGAGAGGAGCACTTCAAGAAAAGTCCACCCTAGAGATAAGGGAAAAGCATCGAATGATTCCCCTGGAAATAAAGCTGGTGACTTGGAGGGATCTTCTTGTAGTAGAACTAGTTCTCGTTCTTGAAGAAAATAAAAGAAGCATAAACTTTCCAAGAGTCATAATCTTGAATAGTTCAAGAAGGCCAAACCACCCTCCTTTGACAGTGAAGTAAAGAAAGGAGAGGAAGCGTAGGCTTGGCTGCTTGGACTAAAGAAGTATTTCAAAGTCCATGACTTCTTAGAAAACTTGAAGGCCCGAGTCATCACCTTCAACTTGAATGGGAAGGATTCCATTTGGTGGGAATACCTTGAGAATGTAAAAGGGATTCACGAAGAAGACCTGTCTTGGGAACAGTTTGAGAAATACTTCAGGAAGAAATATCTGTCGAAAAAATACTTCGATGAAAAGGCTAAAGAATTTTATGAACTCAAGCTGGGGAAACTCACCATAGAGGAATATGTCAGACCATAGAGGAATATGTCAGTAGATTCCTCGAGTTGCTAAGGTATGTACCCTACATAAAAGCAGAAAAGGCAAAGGTGCAATGATTCATCAGTGGAATACCTAGGGACTATCAAAACAGGATTGAATTTGACGAACCAAAGACCCTAGAAGATACTATCCAAAAGGAAAGATATTGTTATGAACATCTTGGGACTCAGATAGGACCTCACGAAGGTTGGAAGCAGAAGAATAGTTCAGGATTCCAGAAAAAGGGGTTTAAATCCCTAAGATTTAAGGACTATAAAAAGAGCTCAAGGATGAGCTTCCCAGCCCAAAGTGTACACTAGAAGAACTTTCCCTCCTTGAGTGGAAATAAACTTTCTGGATCTACCCCAGTGAAGACTGATAACACAAAGAGAGAACCTTTGAAATGTTGGGGTTGTGGAGAAGAACATCTACTGAGGGACTGCCCACACCGACAACAGAATAACCAAAGAATTTACAATGTTCAATAAGCTACCACCGTCAATAACGTGGCCAAGAGTGTACCAAAAATTTATGTATTCTTGGATGATAACGAAGCTGACCACCAAGCTTCAGTGGTGGAAATCGAAGGTATGATCACCAACCATCTAGTGTCTATTCTGATTGACCCTGGTTCAAATTTGAGTTATATAGCCCCTAAGGCTATTGATAGATGTAAACTACAGCCACATAAAAACTCCAAGCCATGATTGGTACAATTAACCACTGGCACCAAAAGAAGAGTAGCGGAGGTCATACCAGCCTGCCAATTCATTACAAGAAAAATCCCCACCCAAGAAACCCTTAACATATTACCCCTAGGATCGTATGATCTGTTGATTGGTATGGACTGGCTAGCCACCCATAAAGCCAAACTAGTTGTTTACCATAAAACCTTGGAGTGTGTAAGTGAAGAAGAAAGAAAAATAACCCTTCAAGGGATCCAAAAACCTGTCTCGGTGAGACAAATATCATCCCTTCAAATGAAAAAGTATTGCAGAAAAGGATGTCCACTATATGCAATAAAGATGTTGAAAACAATTGAAGGTGACAAACCAAGCCTCGAAGACCACCCCACACTGAGAGAATAAAGAGATGTATTTCCGGAAGAGGTACGGAGTTTACCTCCGAGAAGGGACATCGACTTCTCAATAGAACTTTCACCAGGAGTGGTGCTAGTGTCTAGGACACCCTACAGGATGAGCACACCTGAGCTAGTTGAACTTAAATTACAATTGAAAGAAATGATGGACAGAGGCTATATCCGTCCGAGCGTGTCTCCATGGGGAGCACCAGTCCTGTTTGTGAAAAAGAAAGACGGTACCCTCCGACTGTGTATAGATTATAGACAACTCAATAAGGTAACCATAAAGAACAAGTACCCCTTACCCAGGATCAATGACTTATTCGATCAATTGGGAGGTGCCTCTATCTTCTCGAAGATTGACTTGAGATCTGGGTACCATCAATTCCAAATCAAGGGAGAAGACATCCATAAAACTACCTTCAAGATGAGATATGGTCACTACGAGTTTTTGGTAGTACCATTTGGATTGACCAATGCCTGTGCCACTTTTATGTGCTTGATGAACAATGTTCTCAGCAAATTCCTAGACAAATTTGTGTTGGTTTTTATTGACGACATATTAATTTACTCCAAGAATAGAGAGGAACATTTAGGCTTGTGCTTCAAGTGTTAAGAGAAAATCATCTCTATGCCAAATTTAGTAAGTGTGACTTTTTCCAGAAGCAAATACATTACTTGGGCCATGTCCTATCTAAAGAAGGGGTAGCAGTAGACCCTGATAAGATTAGGTCTATCATGGAATGGACTACCCCAAAGGACGTTTCAGATATCATATCCTTTATGGGCTTGGCAGGATACTATAGGAGATTTATAAAAGGATTCTCCAAGATTGGGATTCCAATCACTACCCACCAGAAGAAGGGGATGAAATTCACGTGGACACAAAAATATGAAAAAATATTTCAAACCCTGAAACATCTACTGACCCACGTACCCATGGTGAAGATCGTTGACCCAAAGCTGATTTCCTCGTATGCATAGATGCCTGTAAGGAAGGGATCGGAGGAGTCCTTATGCAAGGAGGAAGTGTGATCTACTATGAATCCCGAAAATTGAATGAGAATGAAGTCAACTATGTGACCCATGATCTAGAGCTAGCCTCTATAGTGCACGCCTTGAAAATGTGGAGGCATTACCTTCTGGGAAGAAAATTTGTACTTATGATAGACCACTATGGATTGTGATATCTGTTTGACCAACCAAAGCTCAATGCTAGACAATCTAGGTGGACGGGCCTCCTCAACGAGTTTGATTTTGAAATCAAACATATTAAGGGAAAGGAAAATAGTGTGGTTGATGCCCTTAGCAGACGCATGAAAACAATTCATCTGGCAATGGTAAGCACCTGCGAGACGGATGTCGAGGAAAGAGTCAGAAATGCACAAGAGACAGACACATTCTTCTATACCGTGACCTCGTACCTGCAGCAAGAACCCACAAGGATAAAATATGGAGGCTACCAGATGATGGAAGGAGGTCTGCTTACTTATAGAAATAGATTGTATATCCCAGATTGTGACGACTTGAAGAGATTCATAATGGATGAATTGCACAAAAGACCCTACATTGGTCATCCAGGATACCAGAAGATGATCACGGCCACCAGGAAACAATTCTATTGGCCTAGATTGAAGAAAGACACAGCTCAGTACTTAGTCAAATGAATAGAATGCCAACAGGTAAAAGCAAAACACCGACACCTAGCCAGATTATTACAACCTCTACCAATCCTGGAATGGAAATGGGAAACCATCTCCATGGATTTCATTGCCGGATTACTAACCTTGACCAAACATAATGATGCCATCATGGTAGTGGTGGATAAATTGAGCAAGTCTGCTCATTTTATCCCCATCAAGTCAACTTGTAAGGAAATAGACATCGCCAATGTATTCATGAAGGAGATATTTAGACTTCATGGTATACCGAAAGAGATTGTGTCTGACAGAGATACAAAATTTACTTCCAACTTTTGGAAATCACTGATGGATTTTTTGGAGACCACATTACTATTTAGCACAGCCTATCACCCTCAAACCGATGGACAGACGGAAAGGGTGAATTAAATATTAGAATACATGCTCAGGATGCATGTAATGAATCAACCCAAAAAGTGGGAAGACTACCTGCCACTAGTGGAATTCACCTACAACAATGGCTACCAAGAATCCTTGAAGACGAGCCTTTTTGAAGTCCTCTACGGTAGGCCGTGCAATACTCCAGTCAGTTGGAGTAATCCCATAAACAGAATTACTATGGGATCCGACATGTTGAAAGCAATGGAACAACAAGTGTTTCAGATAAAACAAAATCTAAAGGTCGCTCAGGACCGACATAAAAGTTACACCGACCAAAAGAGAACTCCAAGAGAGTTCAAGGCAGGGGACCATGTATACCTCAGGGTTAGGCCCAGGAAGAGTGCCTTGAGTATGGGAGCATGTGCCAAGTTGGCACCTTGATATTGTGGACCCTTTGAAGTTCTAGATAGAGTGGGACCTGTAGACTATAGGCTAGCACTTCCTCCCATAGTAAAATCACATAATGTTTTCCATGTTTCATTATTGAAGAAATATGTACATGATTCTAATCATATAATTGACTGGTCTGTGATCCAGGTGGAACGGGAGGGAGAATTCCTACCAGAAACTCAATGCATACTAGAGAGAAAGGAAACCCCACTCAGGAACTGAACCATTGCACAGGTCAAGGTGCAGTGGAAACATTTTGGCCCAGATGAGGCTACATGGGAAATGGAAGATGACATGAAACATGCATATCTGATTTTGTTTACTTCTGTACTTACACATTCCATTGATGGATAGAACATAGAGGATGATGTTCCTTTAAGTGGGAGGAAATTGTAACACCCTGTTTCCCCCAGTCTGTAAAAATAACTATATTGGCCAAGAATTATGGCAAACTCCAAGATGTGAATGTGTGATTTGATGGACCCTGTATAAAGGGTCGACGAATGTAAATGATGTGTGTATATATATGTTGCATGACTGCTGAGAGGGGGATGTGATGAAAAAGAGACCACGATGGTTGATGAAAGGTGTTGGAAGGCACCTGGAATGGTGGCGTTAACTTCCACCGAACCAATACCGTGTTGGTCTTTACTGGCTCACATATCAAAACTGCTCTTTGACCCTGGAATGAATTACTTGCCAGGATGGTAGGTGGGGAGGCTCCTCATGAATTAATGAGGGGATGGGGGTGAACCACCCATCCGTAGAAGCCCTCAGACTTGACCACTGTGAGGGAATTCACGCTACACGCAACCTTGTAGGAAAAGCAAGAAAGGAAGTGTGTGGAGGGGGCATGTGAGAGATATCGCGGAAGGAGAACCATAGGAACTCCAGAAAATATAGTGAGTCATGAGCATAGGAGAAGGAGAGTAACCTTCATCCTTGACTTCTGACGAGCGGGAAGTAAGAGACTGAGTCTCAAAGCATCGTGGTCTAACTCAGGGGTGGCTAGTGGTAAATCCATTTGGAGTCGCTGAGCCTATGGTTGGGTGGAAACAAGCACCCCTCTCAGTAGTCGTGCCACACTTGGTGTTCTTTTTGATAAGTGTTTACATCTCGCATCTTGAATTAAATATAATGGATGCATGCTCATGTTTGTACACTTATAAATTATTGATTTCTGTGTAGAAGTGTTTTCCTGGTATTTTGATCAGCAACAATGAGTGCATGCTTATACTTATATGACTATAATCGATTTACGTATAGAATGTATAAGTTCAGATTCAAGCTCATCCCCTGGATTGTTGTCCCATGTTCACGACCCACGATATGCCTTGGTTTTTTTTCCCAAAGGCACCTCCTTTTGGGAAGCTCCATCATATTCCAGAGCCGGAGTGAGTCTCTGGAAGGGACTACCATTTTTGAGTAAGTATTTAAGCTTACCTCACCCCTGTCACAGAGTTCATAGCTCGATAATCTAAGAAGACCCTTCCATCAGGTCACCCAGCCTGGTGATAATTACCCAAGGATCCGTTGGAGGATTTTATGGCCTAAGTTTGGAAACCTTGCACCAGAAAGAATGGTTCCCTAAGTTTTGGTGTTTTGGCATTTCGGCACCTGAGATACCCAAGGGCAAGTTTCCTTGTCTTCGCATGTCACGAAATCCCAACTTGCGAAACCCCAAAATGGTATAACGTGGTTAGAGTTTGGTGTTTTAGCGTTTTTGCACCTGGGATACCCAAGGGAAAGTTTCCTTTTCTTCGCTTGTCGCAAAATCCTGACTTGCAAAACCCCGAAATGGTATAGCGTGGTTAGAGTTTGGTGTTTCGGCGTTTCGGCACATGGGATACCCAAGGGAAAGTTTCCTTGTCTTCGCATGTCGCAAAATCCCAACTTGGGAAACCCCAAAATGGTATAGCATGGTTAGAGTTTGGTGTTTTGGTGTTTTGGCACCTGGGATACCCAAGGGAAAGTTTCCTTGTCTTCGCATGTCGTGAAATGCCGACTTGCGAAACCCCAAAATGGTATAGCATGGTTAGAGTTTGGTGTTTCGGCGTTTCAGCACCCGGGATACCCAAGAGCAAGTTTCCTCGTCTTCACATGTCGCGAAATCCCGACTTGTGAAACCCCGACATGGTATAACATGGTTAGAGTTTGGTGTTTCAGCGTTTTGGCACCCAGGATACCCAAGAGCAAGTTTCCTTGTCTTCGCATATCGTGAAATCCCGACTTGCGAAATCCTGAAATGGTATAGCATGGTTAGAGTCTGGTGTTTCAGCGTTTCGGCACCCGTGACACCCAAGGGAAAGTTTCCTTGTATTTACTTGTCGCGAATTGCTGACTTGCGAGACCCCGAAATGAACTTAGCGTTATATATATATATATATCGGCATTTCGGAGTTTCGGCTTTTGGGAAACCTAGATGTGAGACCTCTTCTCATCGCACATCGCAAAATCCCGACTTGCGAAATCCTGAAGTGAGTTTAGAGGATATATGGTTTGGAGTTTTGGCTCCCGGGAAACCTAAGTGCAAGACCTTCTGTCTACGCATATCGGGAAGTCCTGACTTGCGAAATCCTAAAATAATAATGGCGTGAGATCGGAAGAGCGGTTCAGCAG